>JACBFG010000051.1:192767-214861 GCA_013435955.1 Diaporthe sp. HANT25 | reverse complement strand
TCACTCTGAATGCCTCACCCGGCAGGCACCAATTGCCCAAGGCAACAGTGCCCCTCAGTACTATTCCCACATTGGTATCATTTTCTCTAGTGACAGAAATGAATGTATGGTAAAATCAAAACCCCGCCCCCCCATTTTTGGGAATCCTCAAGACTTCAAAGCAAAAGTTTTGTACATTGCAGAAATCTCAGAGATTTCCAGGGTTTCCAGGCGTCGAAGGACTTTGGGATCTATGGACGAGGATGAACTTGAAAATTTTTCCCCACGGCAGACAGTAAGAGTTCAGAAGGTCTCCAACGTTTAAGAATGTCCGGACGTTGCTAGTGGATGGCACGCTCCTGTATCTCAAGAGATGCCGCCATGAATCATTCGACGGCTGCAGACATCGTGGCGGTAAGGATGTCTCAGCGTTGATCCATTGGTCCAGACTCAGCCAACCCGGGCAATTTTGGTACCGTATGAATGCCATGACTCTTATGCTTCCGTGCCAAATTTCAGTTAACAGGTATGTGAAAACAGCACACTGAATTATGGGACGCTATTCAAAAGGATGAAATTTCATGGGATTGCCTTTCATGGGCTTACTATTTATGGAATAAACTTCCACATGGTGTATTTACAGGGACAAACTTTGAAGGGGTAATCATGCAAGTAATTCCTCCACAGAGGACTCTTCTTCCCACAAGGCAACTTCTGTGGGACTAGTAAATATGGGATAATCTCTATGACATGAATCCTTAGGAATTCTCTCTGTTGGATGACTTGGTATCAGTAGCTATTGTGACTCTGTGCTGGGGCGCAACGCGGTCTTTTGAATAGTCTTCGTGGAATGTTTTTATGTAAGCTGTCATAAAGGCGTGTGCCGTTGGCACAGACGGTGGTCTTTCGCCCAGTCGATGCTCGAATTCGCGAAATTTTGTGTTGTCTCATAGTCGGTCTAGATGGATGATGCAAATATGGTGAAAGAGTGGTCCACCCGCTTAGAATGCCTGTACTACTAAGGCACCATACTGCTACAAAACGTCTGAAAAGCCATTAGATCTTGTCATTCCACACCACAGCCTTTCCAGTCAATTCATTGCTCCGTGTAATGGGCCTAGAGCGGTCTGCAGAGGGTAAAAGTTCGACATCCATACACCATCTCCCTCCCACATCAACAAAACAAAACAGAACCATCCTCCGCAGTCGAGCCATAAAACCTTATCCGTGATCACAGAATGAGTGTGAAGAATCTGCATATTTGGAAGGGGCAAGGAGAAGCGTCAAGCAAAAAATCGATCCTCCACGGACTCGAACCGTGAACCTTTACCACCGGAAAGTAACTATTATGAATTAGAATGGAATGTTCCATCATGGAGAAATGTGAGGAGCCTTACCGCGCTACCATTGCGCCAAAGGACCATGCAATAATTGAAGGGAAGGAAAAAGGCTTTATATTGAGAATTCAAAAGAGACTGAGGAGAGGATGCTGGATGTATGGATTGTTCCTGAGAATGTGGATGATTTCAAGCCTGTCTGGATTTTGGCTTACTTGATTGACTTATGTAATGCACATTGAAACCCGTGCTAAGGCCTTGATGCCCTGAAATGCGTTGTGTTGAATAAACCATAGCACCAACTTGACCTTCGTTGATATTTGGTATATCACAACCTCACCTCTGAACTCAGCTTATATTAGTGGTAGTCCTGATCATTTCAGGTTTTCTGTACCTTCATTCAAGCATTGTAAAGCTCTTCATAGCGCGTGTCTTTCGTGACTGTCTCTTCGAGTACCTACGTATATATATTTACCATGCGGGTGGCCGTGCAGACATCAACCATTTACCGATATGTTGAGTGGTGACTTACGAACATGCAGTCGTGGGCTGATTTGGATTCTTTGTACACATCTGTATGCCAATTGTCCTGGAATGAATGTGCGCAAGACTTGTTCCAACATGCTTAGTGTTGTACTGTTCAAGCTGATACAAGCAAGTTTCTAATTGGGCACATTTTGATACACATTGCCATCATAGTTTGGACCTGTCGTATGTGTTCCGCGATGCGTCATTCTTGTCTATGTTCCTGATTGTCTAATGGTTTCATGGTTGTGAAATGCAATTGGCAGATATGCAGCTTCCGGGGTGACCTCCATAACCGGAGGGTCTGGATGAAACGGCCACATCTGACCCTAGCAGCTGGACAGCCAAAGCTGCACTTGACCCGACTTTACCCTCTCTTCATCAAGCCGTATCACGGTACACACCACGCCAACCATACTTCTCACACACCTATCAACCACTCACTCAAGGGCATGGCGAACCAACCTGTCCACATCTAGCTTTCGGCTTGGTTCAAAAAGCCGCTTCGATTGATCGAGCGAGTTGACGCATCCCGGCCCAGAACTTTGCCACAGAAGTCGAGCTACGTTGAGCGACACATGGTTCTAGGCAGTGCCGGCAATAGCGGAATCACAGCCTACTGCCAGAATTATGGACAACGAACCTGAGTCCGGACCGTTCCGCCGCCAAAAGCCTCCACGGTCCGCCATTGCCGCATTACTCGGTCTCCTCCTTCTTGTCAATCTCTCGGCGAGCCTGTATCAGTTGCCGTTGAATAGGGTCGTGGAAAAGCGCCTCTGCCAGGAGTACTACAGCCAGCATGACCCATCTGTCATTGGACCCGATGGAAACATCGAGGAAAAGCTTTGCAAGGCAGATCCGATCCAAGCTGGCCTGGGCCGGATCCAGGGGCTCATGGACACAACTTGGATTGTTGGTGGTGAGCAATGAGCAGATCCTACTTATTCTTACTTATATTGATCGTGCCCAGACTTCGTAATGACAATACCCCTTGGTTTGGTGGCTGAAAAATACGGCCGTAGAGCCCTTCTCTGGCTTAATCTCATTCCCAGGGTGTTCATGCTGGCCTGGGCCGTTATCGTCGGATATTTCGATCAAATCTTACCAACAAAGGCCATTGCAGCGGGTCCGGCACTATCTTTTCTTGGGGGTGATTGTGTATTCAACTCTATCACCTACTCACTAGCCGCGGGAATTACGGACGACTATGTGCTTCGCGCATCCTACTTCGGATACATGAGCTCCATTACATATGTTGTCAATCTATTGGGGCCAGCGCTGGCCTCTGCCTCGATGACACTACTCCTTTGGCTTCCCTTTTGGATCGGCATCACCCTCCTTGTGATCGCCATCCCGACCATTTCAATGCTTCCCGACCACAATACAGCCAAAGATCATCGCGACGAGCAGTCGGAGCCCCTGTTATCCTCCCCTCTGCTCAAAGCCCAAGATTCTGGGCCGACAATCATGCGATCGGTCATCGACCGCTTCCACGCCCTGCGAGCAGTGCTGGCCAGCCACCCCCGAAACTTCTCGTTGCTTCTCATCTGCTTCCTCCTCGCGTCGCTGGCCAGCTCCGACACCAAGCTCCTCGTTCAGTACATCTCCAAGCGGTACCAGTGGACATTCGCTTCCGCGGGCTACCTCCTCTCCGGAAAGGCGGTCGTCAACTTCGTGCTCCTGACCGTCATCGTCCCTCGCGTCCTCCGCTCGGCAGTCGCCGATGCCAACGGGTTATCGCCGGGCGCGTCGGGCCGCATCAATTTCCGCTTCGCTAACCTCTGCTTCGGCGTCTCGGTCCTGGGTGCCGCAGCCATCGCGGTTTCGGCGACCATCTGGCTGCTCGTGCCGGCACTGCTCGTCTATGCGCTTGGTTCCGCCCTCCCGATCTTCACGCTCTCGCTGCTCAAGTCGCCGGCTATCTGCTCCTCCGGTACGGACGACCAGGAGGATGGGGGTCGCGAGGCGTCATCGCCCGGTAAAGATGCAGAAACACCTATTTTCTCGATTGTGATGCTGGTGAAGACACTTGGCTCGCTTCTCGGCGCGCCGCTAATGGCTTTCCTCTGGGTTCGGGGTATCAACCTCGGTGGCGTTGCGCTGGGAATGCCCTACTTTGTAAGCGCTGGGTGCTATGCAGTGGCCATTTTCGTCTTTTGTCGAATTCGGATCCATTAATGTCCATCATGGCTTCATCGTCTGTCCTGCTGGCGCTCTCGGCTTTTGAACTCTTTGAAGTCGGCATGTATGTCCTCAAAGATAGTACTCAAATACTGGTCGTTGGAGAGAGTCCACTTGCTGGTAATCTCTTCACCAGCTGTCCGTTCGTACCATAGGTCCCAGTTCTCGTCGGTGATTTTGTAGAGTCGCGAGTCTTTACCCGCTTCCTCGCGTTCTTCGAGCCTGCGCAACCACTCCTTCTTTGCTTCCGGGCCATCGCCGGGGTAGACCAGAGCGACGTAATAGCCCTCTTTGGCCAGTTGTGTCGGCAGGCCTCTGTGGGTTGAGATCAAGATAGTACACGGCTTCTCTGCCAGCCTCCGGATCTCCGCGACATAGTTCTCCGGGAACCCAGGCTTGGAGCTGTATGCGCTCGAGTCCAGATCGTAGACTTCCATTTCAAGATTTCGCTGCAGCCAGTCCTTGTTGGATGAGAAATGGGTCTTTCCGATGGCACAGAATCCAGAGATGATAATCGCCCTGTGCTTGTCGTCGATCTTGCCCGCGTCCGTCTTTGATCGCGGTCTCCCAATGGCCCTCAGGCATGAGATTGATGCGCCCATGAAAGTATGAGCTCTAGCAGGCAGATTTCGTGTCTTGATATGAACAGGTATGCTTGGGCAGCGGCGAGGTGATGCCTGAAGTACGTCGGCCGACATTTGCACTTGGCGCTTTGACTCTCCGTGTAGTTTCAAATGTCAGCGCCGGACCGTTGGTGGATGTGCACAACGTTGAGATCTTTCGCGCGCGACACAGATTTTGTGAATGGTTATGGATGGTTTCGATGAAGATTTCTGATGAGCATCAATCGCCCGTCAGCCGGGATGACGGCTGATATGAGTTTTCTCAGCTCAACGGATGGATTCACGATATCTGGTGGCGTTCGTGTGGTTACCCAAGGGGTCGCAATCATGTGCCATTGTGGCACAGCCCCCCCTAGTCAATTCGACTCATCCGACTCTGTCATTCGGCCGCGCAAGTGATCAGCCCCGGGAGGCGACTAGCCGCAGGGAATGCCTAGGCTCGGTCTAAGTACACTTGAGGCCTCTGTGCGGTGCCGTCAGAACCGATGCATTAGGCTACTGCCTGTCATACATAGGGGAGGCAATCGGTCTTCGTCCACTGCGACATAGAGATGCTTTTGGCTTGGATTCACCCACTACCGCGACACTAGGCCGAGACCTGCTTCTAGCAGCGATCTGGACTAGCAAAAGGAAGCATTCTAAGTCGCATCCAGTATTATCATGACTGAGGCAGTCCATCGAAAATACGATATGTAAAAAAGAAGGACAGCCTTCGAGGAGAAAAGCACATCAAATATGCAGGGAATGAGTCAAAGTTAAGTTGACCACCATGTGACCACATCATCGACAGCTGCGGCCAGCACCGCTGCGAACGAGACCACAGAATGGCAGCACGCGGGCATGCGGCGGTGTGACCACCAGGCATCTTGATGTTAACCGCGTGCACACTGGTCAATATTCAACAGCTTTGCGACCGTTAACACGTTGTAAGTCGTCGGGAGGCAAGGCACACACCACAGCCATCACCAAGAAAGTGCTTTTCATTCTTCTTTGAATCGTGCAAAATCAAATCGAACTTCATTCCCGAGTAGTGTAGACATCAGCCAAAACTCCTTCCCTCCATACCATGCTGACAGGCAAGCACAACACATTCTCATCCGCCAACGTGGCCCTGACATCGCCCTCGAGCAATACGAGATCCGCAAGCCTCCCGCTCTCAATCACGCCTCGGTCAGCAAAGCCGAACCTCTCAGCAGTAAGGGACGTAGCGCTCCTGAGGGCCTCCTCCGGCCGCATCCCAATCTCGTGCACCATCTGGTAGATCTCCATGTGCACGCCCAGCCCAAACGCCGACCCGGCCGCCTGCCCGGCGGCATCGGAGCCCACGATCAGCGGCACGCCAGCGCGGTACATGGCCCTCGTGTTCTCGTAGACGTTCTCGATGCTCGCGTTGTGCCGGCTGTTACACGCGAGCCCGATGTCCTCGCTCGGCTTCGGGTCGGACAGCATCCTCTCGGAGAGCGGGTCCTGCGCGAAGCGCCGCTGTAGCTGGGCCCCCTGTCCGGTTTGCGACGCGCACAGCGACAGCGTCGGGTTGCAGTGCACGTTCTTCTCCTTCATGGTCTTGATCCATCCGTTGTTCGGGGCCTTGTCGAGGAAGCAGTGCGCCAGCCCGTCGACGCCGGCGGCGAGCAGGTCGAGCGTGCCTGCGTGGCTGAGTGCGTGTCCTACTGCGATGATCCCGCGCTTGTGGGCTGCGTCGACAACGGCCTTTTGGATGTCCAGCGGCGGGCGCGGGAGGTTCGGCATGGAGAGAGTGTCGCCCAGCTCGTGCATGAGCTTGATGTGCGATGCGCCGCTGTCATCGATCTGTGACTGGACGAAGGCCGCTGCTTCGTCGGGGGACGTCAGCCTGGGCCACGTGGAAATCACGGCATCGGCCTGAGAGGTATTAGTTCAGAAGGTAAAACCAAAACCCATGGACCAGCTGGTATTGGGGTGGCAGCGTACGATTTCTGGCTTGCCGGCTTGCTCAAATACTCTCCGGACCACGGGCTCTGGCCATCCGCCTTTGACCATGGCCCCGAGTCCTGCGCACTTGAAGTCTGCATACTTTCCCTTGGTAGATGGGTCATCCGCGAGCTAAAGGAAATGAATCACGAGCAAATTAGCCTCACTTGCAAATGATGAGAATCAGAATGCGCTTATGAGAATTCCCAACCTTTCTCAAGCGAATATTGTTCTCGGCCTCGTTATGCATGTCCAGAATCGTAGTCACCCCGAACCTGATGGACTGCTCGATGGAATGAACGTTCCCGCCAAGGGCATGAACATGCGCATCAATGAGTCCCGGAACTATTGTGCAACCGGGTTTGCTGTAAGTGGGCGTGCCTGGCGGGACTGCGGCTTTCCCTAAGCCCAGCTTTTCAATCTTTCCGTTTGTTACAACAACATAGCCATTCTCGATGAAGTTCTTTCCATCGAAGACCAGGGCATCCTGCACCACAAAGTTATCTGATCGATCAGTGGGAACAGTCATAGTGCAATCCTTGTGAAATGTAAGCTTGGTAGATCGAGACGTGCGTTCCACCCGGGCATCTGATCACGCCATTCAGGAAACTCCGCATCTTATATCATCTTCTGTTCTAGTTACCAGCCACATTATATGCCTCCTTGCTCCAACAACCCTTTTTGAGAGGTCGGTGTTTTCGGTGACTATCTGGCACGACACGTGTTTTTGAATCCTTCAAAGCCCGAATCACCGGATTTAGGGGCCGGATCACCGGAGATACGGCCAGTCAGTCTTGCTCATCCGTCTTTTGATCAGCCAAGTATGGCCTCGGCCTTGGCCACAATGTTTTTTTGAATCAACTGTTTTTTTATTGGTCTTTCTGCTGTCTGCTTAGCTTAGGCAACTCTTCCTCTATAAGCTTATATATAAAGTTACTAATAGCTCTATATATTTTCTAATACTCCTCTAGGTTAGAAATCTTTAAACCCCCTTTGCCCTTACTTACTATTTAGTAATTAATTTTACTAATAAGAGTATTATTTTTAAAAATAGTTACCTAAATCTAATATAGTATAATAGTATTATACTCTTTTATATTATTTTTATTTATTCTTAAATAAATTATCTTTTTTTAGTCTTTAAAGAAATTTTAAATATCCTTAAAGAAGACTAATAAATATAAAGTAAATTATTTTAGGTTTTTTATTTTAACTTTTATTAAAATTAATATTAAATATAGTTATTAGCTATTATACTACTATATAGGCTTACTTAGTAAAGGTTTTTTAAGAGCTTATATAATCTTATAGTTTTTTTTAAGATTATTTAGGAAGATCTATATTAATATAAAGGATAAAAGATTTTATTTAGGATTATATTTATAAGATTATTATATTTTATAAAGGGATCTTATTAAGACTAATTTAGTCCTTATTATATAACTAAATTACTAATTTTTTAGTCTATAGTAGTACTAAAAGTAATCCTTATTAGTCTTATTTATATAATTATTATAAGGCTAATTATATTTTTTTAGCTATAGGCTAAAGTTATTTTTTAAAGCTACTATTATTAATATTATTTTTTTTTTAAATACTAGGTTTTTAAGCGTTTATTACTATATAAAGGGACTGTATATAACCTTGTGTGTATATGGATTAAGAACGAAACTACTTAAGTATAGCCTCCTGTGCTTCTGGTTTGAATTATTGGCAGTCTAGATGGCAATATTCTTGGCACTGTCGCTGTTCGGGGTTCATCAAGTCTAGTCTTATCCAGTGCGATCCCACTAGACGCCGTCACACCCGCTACCCTGGCATCATAGTCTTTACCACTAGGGACTTTGATTATAAATGAGAATTTGAATTGACTCTCGTCTACTCTAGGGTATTATTCAAAGAAGTCGGATGCCTCTTTGCCATTGGATTGCAAGGATATCCACGTCAGGCACATCATTTCCGTTTATGTTAGCCTCGTCACGAAACATAACAAGCCTTTTTCGGCCTTTGATATCGGCCTAACCAGTCAAATCCCGCTTTGAGCAACGGTCGAAGACAGTGAGTGCTTTACATATTTGAGTCCAAGATGAGCTTTGATCCCATGAAACTGGTCTCAACCTCCCTTTAGCAAGCAGTCCATGAGATTCAGGATGGGTCTCAACCTAATGAAACGGGTGTACTGTGCATGCGGGCGTGTTTTATTGCCCGGCGCTGATATGGAGGGTACGCAAGGAGTGATACGGCAAAGCGGAAATAAATCTATCATGGTGCACGTCTGGTGGACGCCTTGGTGACAAGTAATCTAGGCAGACAACGTGACAAATGCGAAATGTCCCCGCACAAAGCCATCTCTAGTCTAGGGCAGGAAATGTGTTGTGGCTGCCCTCCCGTCAATGACTCCTTGAACGACAAGAAAACTCGACCAGAAACTAATTTGCTGGCCTCTCGCTGACGACCTGCTGGACGATGGTATCCAGGTCCTCATTCTGCAAGCCAAGAAGGTCCATAGCGAAGTCCGGCTTCTGCTCCCAATTCCCGTCGATTGCCCCCAAGACGAAGACCAGATCCTCAATGGCATCCTTGTTGCCCTGGTCCGCCAATGCCTTCTTTTCGCGGATGAACTTCTCAGACTCAACATATTCGACCTCCCACTTGACACCCATCGCCTTCTCCAGAGACCGCAGGACCTCGTTCTGGCTGACGCAGAAGCTCTGGATGAACAGCATCCTGTTCTTCGTCTCCTCGGGCTTCTGCAATATCTTCACCGTCGCCCTCGCGATCTGCGCCAGCGTAGCCTGGGAGCTCTTCGTGTTGCCGTCGTCGACGATCTCCGCCCTCCTGGTGTCCAGGTCGAAGTGGAGGAAGCTCTCGCGCAGGCCCCAGTCGAAGAAGTGCCCGTTGACCAGGCTCGTCCAGCTGAAGCCCTCGTGCTGCCTGGCCAGCCCCTGAAGGCTCTCGCGGATCTGCACCTTGAGGTCGAAGAGCTTGACGAGCTCCCTCTCCCTCTTGCCGCTGCTGTCGCAGCTTCCGAAGTCGGCGGGGATCAGCCTCTTGACGCCGGCGGCTGCTGCCGCCTCGCCGAACTTGATCTGCTCTGAGGCGTCCTTGGCCCGGTAGCAGACGACCACGGCATCTTGCCCGCGTAGCTTCTCTGTGAGCTCGTCTATCGGGAGACTGTCGGATATGATCTCGACGCGGATCTTGTCGAGGTGGCCTGGTTTGGATTTGGATGAGGCCCGCTGGAGTGCAGTGATCTCGAAGCTGCCTTCATTGACCAGGGCGTCGAGAATGGGTACCCCTAGACTTCCTGTAGCCCCAACGAGGGTTACCTTGACAATGGACATGGCGATTTGCAAAGTGTCCCTTCTGAGACGGCTTGTTGAGTGCAATTGGCGACGGTTGAGTGACTTGAGAAGTCAGTCAGTGGCGGTCTGGAGATTTTGTTGGCACAACAATTCAATCAAGGGGATTGTGCACCTATGCGGATGTCTTTCGCAAGTTATCAGTCTTCAATGGTCTTCAGACGATGTATTGATTGGGATCTTGAGGTTTTAGGCAAACATTCGGATGATGACATTGCGGTGACCGGCACGCTAACAGCGAGACTGAGAGTCGGTGTCAGGGTTGGGGGTAGACATTCGGGCAAGTCGGTGCCGAAGCGGTGATTTCATCAGCAGTCGCGGACCTATTCCGCACTGCTTATTGAGCGTCTGGCACCAGGACAACACCAAATCCTCTTCGTGATTTCCAACATTTATGCTTCTATTGTCAGCCGTCCCGCTATTCCGCTTGCTTGCTAATATTTTATTATGAGAAGGGACAGTCCCACATGTCTCTGCAACTTCCTACGACCAGCAGTATAAATAAAGCTGCCATGCTCCTCCTCATCGCATATGGTTTTTGGTTTCACTCAGCCAGACCTCATTGAACTTGATCACTACAACCTTTCCAATTTAATCACTTATTCCAAGATGACTTCTGAAGGAAACATTGATGCCAACGCCTGTATGTAACCCCCTGCGAGCCCTCTCCCCGTGCCTGACCCTATAGCCAAATCGTGTATTATGGCACAGAATTTTCTCCCCTTTCACAGGGAACCTGATAGATCCTCTGACTGACCGATTGATGCTAGACACGGCGCCCTTCATGCTCACCAAGACGATGCACCGAGATGTATATCCCGCCATCGATCCTGCTCAGAACCCGGCCGTCAGTGCCGAGGGAAAGGTTGCCATTGTGACTGGGGCGACTGGAGGGCTCGGCTTTGTAGGTTCCCGACCATTATCTTCTCCCCCAGGAAAGCATTGAGAGATACATGCAGGTTAATCTGACATTACGTAGGCCGTCGCTCGATCGTTTCTAACTGCTGGCGCCAAAGGGGTTGTGCTTGCCGGCCGCAACTCCGAGAAGCTGGTATCTGTGGCCAAAGAACTCGATGCGGGCTCCAGGGTGCTTCCCATTTCTGCGAACAGCGTGTTACAAGATGAAGTGGATGCCATCTTCACTCAAGCTTGCGAGCACTTTGGCCGCGTCGACTTTCTCGTGAATGCCGCTGGCACCATGGGCGTAGGCCCAATTGGGACGATTTCGTCTTCAGACTGGTGGCAGAACTTCGTGAGTCGCAACACTCTATGTCCACTTGCTAACTGATGAGGCTGACCTTGTGGCCCATACAATAGGAGGTCAACGTGCACGGTGTCTACAATATGTCCCATGGATTCATCAAGGCCACTGGCAGCCAGGGTACTATTATCAATCTTGTCAGCCTGGGCGCATCTTTCCTGATGCCCGGTATGTCGGGCTACAGTGCTTCTCAGCTGTCCACCATCAAGCTCGGAGAGTTCCTCGACCTGGAGCACCCCAAGCTCCGCGTCTTTTCTGTCCATCCCGGCATGGTTGAGGCTGAGAACGGTCGTGGCATGGTTGTTGAAGCTCTCCTACCGTTCTCAAAGGACAAGGCTCGTTTGACTGGGGCACTCGCCGTCTATCTTACGACTGAGAAGGCCGACTTCCTCAGAGGAGGTTATTTCCATGCCAACTGGGACGTGGAAGAGCTCGAGGCACACAAGGATGAGATTGCTGAGAAGAAGCTCATCAAGCTTGGTTTCATCAATGGGACAATGCAGCCGGGTGGATATTCTTGGTCGACTTGATTGCTTCGACGGGTCATCGGTTGTCGGCTCGAATTGTTCGGTCGAATGTACAACTTCTGGGAGTTGATGCAAAATTGATATTCCGATTGGCTCGTTCAATTAACTTTCGCACTCTGTTCACCTCCAGAGGCCCCTTCCGCGCACACAATGCCGCTCCAAATGCTTTGGGCACAGTTTGGTTGGGGTGATTTCAAATGTTTCGGGAATGGCGGAAAGCTAGGGGAGTTCAGTTGAGCTCGGGCTATATGAGCACTAAGCCTGTGCCATTGCGCAAGATAGGTCAGCTTGCCTACCAGTTCCCGAAACCGCGGAAGTCCCCACGTCATCTCCCGTCGCACAGGAGCAGACAGCGGAGTAACTGTCAATCAGATAGCGGGACCTTGCTGAACTTTTGTGGTTCGATCCCCGAGCTTATTAGCCCCTCTCCGCTCGAGCTTCTGAAGGCGCTCGCTCACCTTGACGTTCAAATGTTGGCTCGGTGAACTTGAAGAAAATCAAGCACAATACGCTCACAAGATAATATCGACGTTTGACCAATTCTACAAAACAAAAATTTAGTAAAGCAGTTTTCAACGAAATTGAACAAAGCCAAAATGCTAGACACGAAGAGTATTTTCGGGGTTGACGGCATGGTCGCTGTCGTGACCGGCGGAGGCACAGGTGCGGTCGCACCCGTTCTGCTCACGCTTCACCGCCGATGCATTCAATCCGGGCACACCACTGACCATCGTGTAGGTATCGGCTGGAACATGGCCGAGGCCCTCGCCGTAAATGGTGCCCGCAAGGTCTATCTCCTCGGTCGTCGTGCCGATGTGATCAAGCAAGCTGCCGCCAAGTACCCAAATATCATGGTCCCCATCGTGTGCGATGTGGCGTCCAAGGAATCGCTTCAATCTGCCGTAGACCAGGTCACCGGTGACACTGGATATATCAACCTCCTGGTCGCCAACAGCGGCATCGGCGGGCCGGCGAACAGGTATGACAGCTCCCTGTCCGTGTCCGACCTGCGCGCGAAGCTCCTCAGCCCTTCCATGGAGGACTTCACCCAGACCTTCCACGTGAACGTCACAGGGGCGTGGTTCACCATGGCCAGCTTCCTGGAGCTGCTGGACGCGGGCAACAAGCACGCCGTGTCCGGCGCGGCCGGGGCCTTTGGCGCGCCGGCCGCGGGGGCCAAGAACCCGAGCATCCAGAGCCAGGTCGTCTTCACGGCGAGCCTGGCGGCCTTCTCGAGGGCCTGGTACACAGCCCCGGCGTATGGGGGCAGCAAGGTCGCCATCCTGCACCTCATGAAGCAGGCCGCCACGAACCTTGCTCCGTACGGAATTCGGGCCAATGCCCTTGCACCAGGACGTGAGTACCCACCCTCCTTACCTTTCGCCAGAGCATATGGTTCTGTTGATCTCAGAGGGGAGACTGACGCGTGGAGGTATAGTCTTTCCGTCAGAGATGACGACGACGTTGCTGGACGGCCGCAATCCGGATCAGGAGACACCGGACAACAATATCTGGATCCCGGCGCAGAAGTTTGGCGGCCCAGAGGAGATGGCTGGGGCAATACTGTATCTGGCCAGTCGTGCCGGCTCGTTCACCAACGGAAATGCCATTCTGAACGATGGCGGCCGTGCAGCAATTATCCCGTCGACTTATTGAGACTTGTTCGGCGCATCTGCTGTTGGCAAATTTGGCGGCGCTCGGGCGGGATCAGCGATAGATGAGCAGGGGTCCGCTGCTGACAACCTCCAAGGTCCTCAGGTTTCAGTCCTTGTCAGGCCGGGGAAATTCTTGATAATGTAGTCATCTTCCTGGCAATCCGTTTTCGTGCGCGGGAGCGATCGGGCTGGAAAGCGCCATTATATTCTGGCTGAGAGAGGGCCGTTTGCACTGGGAGATTTGGTTTTCGGGATCCGCCTCCACAGAATTGGTGGTTCGACAGCGCCCAAATCGGCCCCACATGTCAGACCACAATCACTCCATCCAAGGAGACAGCCTCAATTGTCAGCAGAGAGCCCAAAAACACATGATGTCAATTTATTTGGCGACTCAATAAGAATCCCCGCGTTACAAAACATCGTGAATATGCGCGTCTTATAAAGTTATCAGGTGCAACTCTGGACTAATTCCCAAGAAACACTAACTTGAAACCCAAGCCACTCGTCACTTTACATCGTACAGCCAGCCGTCTTAACACTCACCACCTTTCTGCCTCAGTTGCACAACACGTTACACACAGCTCTTACCATCTAGACGCCGTATTTTCAAGCTGCAGAGTATGGGGCCATTTATGGGATTCAGGCCTATGCGCCATATCGATCGCAAAGATCTGTAAGTAGCTCCAAACGATTTTACACTTTTGCAGGCACAGCCCGCAATTGTAGTAGTGTCTTTAATGGCATGTCTTGAAGCCTTTTTTAAGGCTGCAGCATGAGGAGGGCTGTAGAGAAACCGCCCAATTCTGCCCCTTTCCGGTGAGGGATGTTTTCGTCAGTTCTTTGGCAGCTGACTCTAGAAGGTACACAAATCTTGAGGCTAGAGTCCAATACCTGCACACATTCTTAGATTTCGGTTCAAGTGAGTGCTCAAGATGGTTTCGAAATTCCTATCATCGATACTAACACCAGGATTAGATGACATCGAGGCGCTCATCACCGGTTCAAAATACATCAAACAGCTGATACCCGCCATTGTGAACGTATGTCACCTTTGCATAAGCGCAGTTATCCTCAACCTAGGATTGAGAGGCTGTAAATTGTCCATTTGCTAACAAAATTTTGGATAGATCGTATACCACAAGCTGTTGCAATATGATATCACTGCGCGTGCTTTCGAGACGAGGAGTACGAGCTATGAGGGTCCGGTGGACCCAACTCTGACTGAGAATAGTCCTCAGGTTAGCACTCGAAATCCTTCGTACTTCCTCGCCATAGCCTCCATGTGGAATCCTCAAAGAGTAGTCATTCTATGAGGGTGATCACTGGTAGACAGTGCTCCATGACAATGTGCCTTAAATTGCTAACTCCAGTTTTCTTAAGATCATGCACAGGAAAATGTTCCTGCGGGCCTATCTTAACAAACTGTGTTCAGACCCCAGCACAATGGAGTTCTGGTATTATCTGGACAAAGTCGGGTAAGTTTTGCCGGTGGCTATTCGCAAGAATGACAAAAGCTGATTTGATCATTTCACTAGCATGATGCACGTCGGCCGTGGAAGAGAACACCCACTGCACGTGGAATACGTCCACATCGGCGCCTGTCTTGGCTTCATCCAAGACACACTGACAGAGGCCCTGCTCTCACATCCCCGTATCAAGATGGACAGGAAGATCGCCCTGGTCAAGGCGCTGAACAAGGTCATTTGGATCCAAAACGACCTGTTCGCGAAGTGGTATGTCCGGGACGGCGACGAGTTCCGCGACGAGATGGAGGTGCACCAGTACGAGAAGGAGGGCTACCTGGACGGGCAGAAGGTGTTGGACGATATCGAGGAGGATAACTCTGAGGGATCTGGTTCCTCGAATGGTGGCCCTAAGAGCCCGACGACGCCGAAGACTTGTCCGTTCTCGGGCATACCTATACGGGCGAAGGGGGAGGCGAGCCCGCCGAAGGCTGAGAAACAGCCTCCAGAGGGCCAGGAGACACAGGTGGCTTAAATTGTAGAGATTCAGTCATGATTTAGGGAGTTCAGGTACAGCATGACAAAAATAGACTCTGTTTTCAAGGACCGGTTATCGAATGTGTTCAATGCCTGCGTAGATTGGTCGCGGAGAGGTGAAATGGCCAGCGTGACCCGATGGACTATCTCGGAAACCTCACGTGCGACAATCGATATTGAATACTTCTCGAGATCTCCACGAATTTAGATTAGATCATTCAAGGTGAATAGCATCTACGGCCAAGGAAGCCAAGTTCAGAGTAAGATCGGAAGCTCGGGCAGCCCAAATGATCGCCGCCGGGAGCCGGAGGCCCAGCCAAGGAGTCTGACCTGCTTACTATCCCAAATCCACTCGTCACCATGAGAAGTGCCCACGATTGAGTTGCGGCCAGAGATCTTCCGGCGCTAATCTGACCAATGATGAGGTGATTTGGTACAACAGAAGTAGTACCTGCCTCGTTGGCGACTGCGTATATGTGCTGAGGAACCTAATCAGCGTCGTCCAGATCGGCACGCAGCTGCACGAACTACCCAGGCATACAGGAGAGGATCGTGAGGGTGAACAAGACTCGGTGAATCAGAACCAACGAAGATCTATTCGAGTGACCTTTGACCTCACGGCTCGTAAAATACATTTATGCACCCAATAATCACAGAGTACAACATATTGAGCCACGGAAAGAGTATTATGTACACCACCAACCGTCTCAAACAATGTCAAGAGAAAGGAAGACACTCAAGACAATCCAGCTTCCACAAGACCATCGATCCAAGCCCTCAGCCAACGACAACTTAGCACCCACTAGTCTTGATAGCAGACGTCGCGCAAGCAGTCCCACTAGGCCCAGACCCAACCTTACTCGGCTCAGCACCATTGCTGTTCCCCTGATACAACCAGCAGAGCGCACCACCGACAACACAAGAGTTGGAGATAGTAGTAGAATCACCGTAATTGACATTGACGCCCGCCACGACCTTGCCGCTGCTGACTTTGACGTTGGAGAAGGTGCTCTTGCGCGCGTACTGCGTGCCGCAGTTGCCGCACGACCGGTACAGCTTGCCGATGTCGCTCGCCAGGAAGTTCTTGACCGCCACCGTGCCGCCGCCGTTGTGCTGCAGCACCTTGTCCTCGGCGCCGCGCGCGCCGCCGCCGTTGACGTACGAGGTGCCCGAGGTCTGCTTGAAGGTCGCTGCGTCCTCGCAGACGTCGGTCCACCAGCTGTTTTGTTGGGGGTGTGTTGTCAGCTAATCTGCGTATACATTCCATGTGGTGTGTGTGCGAGGTGTGGTCTTTGGGGTGGGTGTGCGTGTATGGGATAAAGTTGAGGGGTGGATAGACTTACACATTGTTCAGGGTGCAAGTGCCCTTGCAGTGGACACCCTCGCCGTTGTTGGGCCCAATGATGACATTGCTCAGCACAGCCCCGTCCTCCAGGAGGAACACGGCGTCGGCGTCGCCGCCCTCAGCCTGTTCGCTGCAGGTCGAGGGGCTGCGGTCCCACTGCTTCAGGCCTCCGTCGAAGCTCTGGCCGGCGGCGATGGTCTTGACGGCGGCCAGGGCGGTGGTGCCAGACGAGGCCGGGAACGCGGTCTGCAGGTTGGTGTTGGTCGCTGCGAGGGCTGCTCCGAGCGCCACGGGGGCGGCGGACAGGAGGGTGAAGAGCTTTGAGACCATCTTAAAGAAGGACAGGGGTGCTTCAGTCAGAATGAGATGCTATATCGGTCTGGTAATGGCTGAATTGGAATCTTGCTGCTGAACAAAAAGCATCGACAGCGATGGACAAAACGATCCATGGTGGACATCTTATTATATGTACAGAATTCGCTATGCGTTCGAAGATCTCCATGCGTTCGTGCTTTTTCGCGCTTGTGTCGGCCCCCATCTGCTGGCTATTCTCCCTCCACTAAGAAAATATATCACCACCACACCCAGCCACCCCTCCTGATTCGGGGTCCAGTAATACTGTTGGCCGTACATGAAACAATGGCGCTCTACTCCTCCCGCCCATGTCAGAGTCAAAGGCAAGCTTTAGACAAGCCTTGATAGATGATCCAGAGACAATGTAACATGCGGTGGGAACAGTTCCAGCTTGGCAGGTAGAAGTAACAAGGCTGATGCGTATAGGAGCAATTGAACGACTCAGAAGTTCCACCAATAATCACACCATGTAAGCAAGAGCCTCGATAAGAGCCTCGAGCGTTTTCAACCAAGGATTATGACTGAACGGGGAGGGACCTGCCAAAGCAGGGACAAAGTAGCCAGCCTAGTCCCAAGTTGCCCGTCAGAATTCGAGCCTGTGGAAGCGCCGTGGTCGAAAGTAGTCTACCTCGATGGAGAACGCTTAGGTAGCCTGTCTTGGTGGTCAGTCGCGATGGATTGGTCTTAATACATCGATTATTACTGACGGATGTGGGAACTGCTCTCGACTAAACCTCTTTCAGGCTCGCACGGGATGTGTTTGTCTTGGCAATACCATGGAGGCGGACGCTACCCCGGACGGCACTTCAGCTTGACGCGCCGAAGCGATCGGGTTGGTGGAATTTGAATGGGGCCTTATTGCCATCTTCCTAATTCATTTGTTAGGCCGAAGAGTTGGATCATGTCTTCGATTTGAATGAAGCATGCCGGCAAAGCAGAACCTTGTGTCCCCGGTTGAAGCCAAGATCGACTTGGCTCTAGGAATCCAGCGTGATGGCAAAGCTTGGCCAAACTATGTCGATCC
Source organism: Diaporthe sp. HANT25 (assembly GCA_013435955.1). Lineage (NCBI taxonomy): Eukaryota > Fungi > Ascomycota > Sordariomycetes > Diaporthales > Diaporthaceae > Diaporthe > Diaporthe sp. HANT25. The sequence continues at coordinate 196,738 of JACBFG010000051.1, read as the reverse complement.
CGAGGCACTCGAAACGAACCCGCATTTCAGTGGAGAGAAACATCCTTGGAGGCAGGTTCTGGAACCGAGGAGCCCAACGTTGCCATTTTCATAGCCCTTGCACAGTTCAGCGATGCTCTCTGCAAAACTGGCTGCAACCTGTCGTCAGGTGACGCCCATTATCTCCAGTAATGACAGTCAACTCGTAGTCATCACGTACGAGGCCCTTGACACAATTAAATATACACTTGGTCGACATGACTGCACCAGGCAGGGCCAATCCACCACACTTTTCGAGCTATGGTGAAAGCTCTCGTCTCGCTCGCCATGTCATCTTCTTTTTGAAACATTGACTTTTCCCTGATCAAAACAGCGCGCTGCTTTACTTTTTCTTTTTTGAAAGCCCTTTGCGAACAAAACTTGGAGCGTTAACAACGGTCTTCAGATAAAAGCGATGCGAGCCATCTGTTGCTGCTGTTCACGCAGATCAGCCCAGCTGCGGAGCTCTTGCTCCTCATCCTCAGTGGTCATCGTGCCTCCCGTGTGCCCGCCTGGGCTGGGAGCCGAGCCAGTTCCCGTCTTTTCTAGCCGTGTCAAGATCTCCAAAAACACTCTCAAATACTCTTCATTCTGGAGCTCATACGAGCGCTTGCGATCATCTGGGTCACCAAGCAGCGTGCTTGCAACTTGCCGGATCTTGCTAATAAGCGAGGCGCCATTGGGCTCCATGTTGTGCTGATCGATCGACATTAACACAGTAAAGAAGTTGTGCACGACCTCGTCACGTTCAGCAAAGAACATGTCATCGATGCTGTCATTGATCTGACCGCTAACAGCTTGTACAGCCGCTGCGGCCAGTGACGAGGAAGACATGTCAGGGGCCGTCCTGTAAATAACACTGCCTCCGGGTCCGTTCAGACGGGCTTGTTCAGCGCGTCTGTTCACGAGATAGAGTTCGCGAAGAGTCATGTATCGCTCGACATAGTGGGACCGTGTAGCCACTATTGAGGCATACAGATTGGCCTTTTGTATCTCGTACTGAAGGTAACGCTTTTTGTTCTCGTCGGCCGCAAACAGGTGACGGACATCGTTGGTCGGCTGAGTGTTTGGGTAAGCGGGAGGAACATATTGGTAGGCAGAGGCATCGTTCGAGGTCTTCTGCACAAGTTTTGCATAGGTTTTGGTGGGGGTGTGGGCCCTTAGGTCAAGCTTCAGAGCTGGTGGAAGCTGCGCCTCAACAGCCTTGACCTTGATAAGAGACTCATGCAGATAGTGCTTTTGCTGCTCCCAGGTGTATGCCGACGTGCCGTGTGCGAGCTCTATGCGCACAAGGTCATCCATGGTCTGGTAATTGTGGATGCACCTCACAAAGCCAGTCAGGATGGAAACAGTACCCTCAGGCTGCGGCAGGATCCTGTCTGGTAAAATATATGCATCGTCGACCTCTCGAGGACAGTCAGGATATGACGAGTTCGGCGTCGCAGGCGGGACGATCAAATCACGAGAAGAAGCACCTAACTGGGTCATAGAACTAGGAAGACGTTAGACGGAGAGCCAGGAGCTGCGTTCAATATCACAAGACTTACCGGACCCCAAAGAAGAGCGTCCAGTAGATGCGTTTCCCGATCTCTTCGGTGATAAAATCATTGGGTTGGTCATCATTGCGCTCATTCAAGGATAGAGATGTTGGGGGAGGTCTCCTCCTGTGGAAGCCCATTTCGCGCAAAAAGCGCAGGCACTCTCCCATGAATCGACGGCACTGATTCCAACGCATGGTGTAACCCATTCCCAGGCAAACAAAATAACTAACGGCGGCATCGTTCACAGTCGCGGTATCTTTGAGCATCGTTTCCGCGTTGCGCATGTCTAGAGCCACCTTGACGCACCGGTCGACTAGCATTATGGATCGTGGGAATTTCTCGTAGCTGTGAGAGGCCTTGAGATGGAGGCGTGCCGACCGCGGGAAGGACGCCACCAGGGCGGCAACCATGCCTGCCAACAAGGCTAGAAAGTCGGGATTTGTACGGTCCTCACGTCTCTCGAACTGTGCACGGAAGGTGGGCTCGTGAGGGAAGGGCACAAGGGGAAATATATACGTGTAAAAGTCGTCGACAAAGAGCTTGAGGATGCCTAGAGGCGCGATGCACTGCTCGGCGTCCATGACCGTTGGAGTGCCCGGGGTACCCAGTGAGACCAGGGCATGGGCGGCATTCTGATGGGGTGGAGTCGAGTCGCTCAGACCGTCGATTTCGAGTTTCTGGCGTTTCTCGGCCTGTTTTGCAGCCTCGGCGGCTCGATTTGGAGGGCCGCGGCGCTTCTTGACACGGTCGTATGTGCATGGAACGCCGAGGTCTCTGCATGGCGCACAAGGAGGCGTTCCACCTTCGCACTGTGCCGACCAGGGTAAGTTAGATATCGCGGCTACTGGACGGATTCGCCTCCAGACTAGGGCATGCAAGATGGGAACGCAGCTCACCTTAACCTTGCGCGTGCTGCACAAATCACAGGCCCTTGGTATCCTGGTATTCTTCTTGGCAGGCGCGGAAGAGGTGGAGGCCGCGGGCGTCGGCGCCTGCTGGCTCTGAGGACTGGCAGAGGAGGCATTGTTTCCGGGAGAAGCGTACTGGCCTGATTGGGCTCTGATATGTTGTGATTGCGGCGGCGATTGGTGGCCTTGTTGATGCTGATGTTGCGACGGGGTGTTCACGATGCCGTGGGGGGTGATGGGCACCTGCAGAGCAGTGGTCAGGCTGTCGTGAGCACTGGCAGTATATGCAGCCGCCGAGCCCGGTGTCCGTCCATTGTGGGCGAGGGCGTGCGGAGAGTGTGCAGCGGCCTGGTTGGGTGGTGAGAGGTATGGAGGCACGCTGGTGGTCGGCTTGGGCTGTTGCTGGTGCGGGAGTTGGTGCGGGAGCGGGTGTGGGCTTGTGAGGGAGTGTACGGCTGATGTACCAGACACCAGATGATTCTCATGATATCCAGACATCACGAGGAATCACATTAGGCGCAGACAGCGCAGACAGGGGGGTGGAAGAAGGGGGTGTGTTGACCGGTAGAAGTGCGGTCTATGTCCGGGTGATGTTCGGGTACGCGATTGACGTTGCAAAAAGTGGTTCCAGTCCAGGTCAGACGTGGAGTTGCGTGCACGGACACTGCCGCGGGTGGAGAGCACGTACCCACGTAGTCTGCAGTACGGTCAGTGCTTGGTAGATCCAGCTGCAGCTAGGCAAGCTGCACGACCCGAGCTCCAAGCCCCAAGCTCCAAGCTCCCCGGTGCTGCTGCTGCTACTACCAAGAAGAACGTTGCACTCGACACGTCTCTGATCACCATCTCGTCACACCGCGAAGTGTTACCTGACAAGTACCTGAGTACGACATGACACACACGGAGATAACACACATAGCTGGAAATACATGACGACTGTGCTTGCTGCAGCCTCCCCCTTACTGACCACAGACCAAGCCTCTCACGCCAATGGATCTGTAAGGTCACCAACTCGTCCAAGAGTCCCGAGGTCTCTACAGCTGCGTGCTGCAGCTTCTATTCCAAGTCTAGTAATCAAAAGGTGCATCGTACGCTATTGGGGCCTGCAAGCCCGCTGGTCAGTGACCATGGTAGCACCCTAAACCCTAAGCATTGGGGAGTCTCCAGAAGTATCATCAGCCCGAACATGCGCAATTTATCGCATGGTCCCCGTCGCCAGGCTAGATACACAGAGCAAGTCTGGTCACTCAGGTATCTCATAACGGATAGAATTGGGTATTCGAGCTAATAAAGACAGGCGGTTGCCAGATACAACAGACGAGGAGCATTGGCACACGAGCCTCATGCAACGTGGACAAGGGTGCGTAGGATCGCAGATGTGATATACCCAAAACAGAAAAGGAACAGATTATTTGAAACAGTGCCACTCAGATTAAAGACACCTTCACCCAACGCCTCATCTTGCCATCGGAATCGTCCCTTTCACAGAGATTGTTTTGCCGAGGAC
>JACBFG010000051.1:179488-192739 GCA_013435955.1 Diaporthe sp. HANT25 | reverse complement strand
TTTTTTTTTTTTTTTTTTTTTTTTGAAATGAGCTTGAAAAAGCGTCAGAAAAGTATTTATCAATGGGACCAGTCCGGTCTCGAGGGAAGGCCCTGGGCTGAAGCTTACCGGTATCGTCGAGTGATTAGTATCGGCGGCTATAGCCCTGCTGGTCAAGCGGCGAGACTGGCTGCGGCTCATGTGTGCCCCGGCCGTAGTTGTACCCGTCGAGAGGAACCTCGTCCATGGGGCTCACAGGCTGGCCATGCTGATCCATGCCACCCGGGGCGTGGGTCGGGGGATACCCACCTTGCTGCTGCTGCTGCTGTTCCTGGGGGAACGAGTTCTCCCGGGACGCGAGGCCCGAGTCCGTCTCGCTCCACCCGGCCTCGGACTTGCCGTGGCCGAAGCTGAACCCGCCGATGGCCCGGTCATGTGCGTCGCTGCCCCGCTGCTTCTCCGCGAAGAACTCGTAAACCCAGTAGAACACGGCCAGCAGCATCAGCGCAAACGCGCCCCACGACAGCGCCAGGAACTTGCCGCCGCGCACGGCCGACAGCCCGAAGTCCCCACCGAGGTCCGTCACCTTGTCGACGACCACGCCGCTGCCGATGGTGGTGACGAGGTTGCCGACGAGAAGGAAGAAGACCGCCGCGCCCGCAAGGCCCAGGTTGCCCATCACGATCGTGCGACCGGCCGAGTTGGGGATGAGGGCGACGGCGCCGAAGGACCCGAAGAGCGAGAGGATGATGAATATGGCGGCGATGATGTACATTGCCACGATGGCCTGGATGATCTTCGGCACGTCGTTGAGCTTGTCCTGGATCTCATCTGTGAGGCCCAGGTCGGCTATGTTCAGGTTCAGGGGGCCGACGCTGAGCTGCTTGTCGAGTAGCGCAGTTATGTTGAGCATACCTGGAGGCACATGTCAGTATCGAGCTATTCTTACCGCTGGTAGATGGGAAATTCACTTACTATAGTTGAAGGCCTCGGTGCAGTTTGTCACGTCGAAGGTCGCCTCGGGATCAGTTGGCTTGGGCGAGAAGTCACCTTGACACAGGTCAACCAGGTGGATTGAGTAGAACTCCTTGATACCAAGCTTCTGGGCCAGCTGGTCTGCAATGTCGTTCTGGATGTCTTGCAAGGCGTCAACACCTTTGCCGACCGCTTCAGTGGCGGCTGCTCCGGCTGCGGTGGCGACCCCTCCTGCGACAGAGCCAGCTTGACCAGCCACGGAATTAATACCGTCACCAACGTCCCCGACGACACCTCCGATGTCGATGCGCTTCTCTGGGGCGGCGTGGAAGCGGTTCAGGAGAGTTGGAGGTGCCGTGGGCTCTGGCATAGGGGCGGGGAGCCGGGCCTTCAGGTTTGGAATAAGGTTCTCGCCCAATGTTGAAGTATTAAACTGCGATCAGTGTTAGCAGCGACCATTGTTGTGGCACTTCAAGAGGAGAGACTACTCACGTAAAGAATGTGGTAATCTTCCATGAATCCTGGCTTGTTGCCGGCGAAGATCGTCAACATCACCAGCACAAAGCTGACAATGGTAAGGAGTGCCGAGACTCCTGCGATGGGATACATCCTGACTGGTCCTGTTATCGAGTACCTGCTCGTGAGACGAAAGAGATCTAAGGTACTGTAAAAATGAAGGAATATGAAAAGAAAGAACCGAAAGGAATGTGGGTTGCCAAAACTGTCCGGTTGAAGATCTACGGCTTGATGCTTAGATAAATAACAGAAGAGCCATCGTGGGCAGCTGAGATCACATTGTCGAAACTTGCCATCTTGCAAGTTCGACAGTCATTGTTTCCAATGTGGCCCTGTGGGAGACTTAATATCTAACTCGTGTCAGGTTTGGGCGTCTGCTGATGGCCGCCATGTGTCAGCTTTGGGACTCGTTACGATTTCGCCATCTAATAAGCTTATCCTGAATGGACGCAAATAAAGGCCCGGTAGGCCCAGCCAGATTTCAATACAGGTTGCCGAGTCAAGAGCCAGCCTGTTGGTGACTGAGAACAAAGAAGAGATGGGACAAGGCCGGTCAAGGCCAGTGGTAGGTGGCCTGTGTCATCACCAGCTCGCTGGTGGCACAATCTGTGTGCCCTGATTTGCTTCGATAAACATTCTTGGGGTGGCCGCTTTGTCGGCCGGCCACCTTCAATGTTGAAACAGCATCTGCCAATCAATTCGACAAACCGGCGTTGCATTGCCGGCCTGCGGCCGTTTAATGGGCCGCCACGCTCCGCAGCCGAGGCCCGAAACACTAACGGTCTTGCGAACTGGCGAGACCGCAGTACAGACAGGACATCATGCACCGATGATACTGCCCTGTAAAATTCGACCTGGCCCTCGCGGTCGCTTATATTCTCAAGTCTTGCACATAGGCACTGAGGCTGTTTTCGATCAGTTGTGGCACTCTAGTTATTTCTCACTCTCCAAATCAAGGTCAAACACTTTGATGCAACGAGCATTTCAAGCACGAAAATATAGTGGAAAACTGAAAATACTATCTTCTCTACGGAAGGGCAGAGTTTCAAAGCGTGGACATGTGGTGCCTGCACGGGAAGGTCCAAACTCAATGAGACGAGGGCGTCATTGTCATGTCGAACCCTCCCAACTTTAGCTAAGACTTTTGTACGCTTACCTCTTACCGGAGGAACCTATACCGGTGCCTACCACCGAATCAAACATAACATGCTCTGTCGTTGCCTACCATGTAGGATCCGGGCCGGTGCCTCCACGTGGTCCGCCGGAACATGCCGGGGCTGCTGATTTGAGTTTGGAGCTAATCTCCGCCGTTTAGCCCGGCCGTTTTTGGGCAGGCAGTTGCAGTATCGAGAACAGAGACCCGACAGCATGACAGCCCACTGTCTCCTGCATCGGGACTGAGCCTTGAACTCCGTCCGGCGTGATGAAAATGAATTCCAGCATTAACCCAGACACCAAGACAGGCCTGCCTGTGGCCAATGCAACGCTGCCATTTTGGAGGACGCAACTCCACGAACTTGACACCTTCAGATCAACAGAGACGCTGCCCTCGGAATGCGATATACTTGTGATAGGCGCTGGCTACGCTGGAGTCAGTACTCTATACCATCTTCTGGACTCTGACAATGCCCCCGATCCGTCCAAGATCGTCATGCTCGAGGCACGCGAAGCATGCTCCGGGGCGTCTGGGCGCAACGGTGAGGAGTTGCTCCAATACTTTCATATCCACCGCGCTCGGTCTGACTGTTCCAGGTGGTCATATTAAGCCTGATGTATACTACAACATCCTTAGATACACCAAGAAATACGGAGCGGCCAACGCAGCTGCTTTCGCTCGTTTTGAGGCGGCGAATGTGCTCGCCGTAAAGGAGTTGGTGGAGCGGGAGCGGATCGACTGCGACTTTGTCCTGACGAGAGCTCTTGACGTGTATCTGGACGAGGCACACACCAAGTCAACATACGCTGCGTATCAGGAGCTACGGAAGATTGGCGTCGCCGATTTAGGCGACATTCATTATATTGAATGTCCGGATGCTGAAGCTGTGAGTTGCCTAGCCTAACTTGCCCAATCCCGGCTCTTGACCCTAACACAATCCAAGATGTCGGGGGTGAAAGATGCCAAATGCTGTTTCTCCTTCACTGCTGCCCAGCTTTGGCCATACAAGCTCGTCATGAGCCTGCTCTCCAAGATTGTGGACAAGGGTATCAACCTGCAAACTCGCACACCCGTCACTTCCGTCTCGCCCGAGACAGACTCAGCTGGACGCTGGACAGTCACGACTCCACGCGGCTCTATATCGGCGAAGAAGATTATCTTCGCGACGAATGGCTACACCGCAGCTATCGCCCCTCAATTTGAGCAAAAGATCGTTCCTGTACGGGGGATATGCAGCCGTATCGTCCCCAAGACACCCGAGAACACCTCTCGCCTGGTCCACACCTACTCTCTTCGCTACGGCCCTGCCTTGTACGACTACATGATCCCGCGACTCGACAAGTCGATCATCATCGGTGGCGCAAAACAACCTTTCTGGCATGACAAGTCACACTGGTATGGCGTCACGGACGACAGCAAGCTCATCGAGCCTGCCGCGACATACTTTGACGGGCTGATGCAACGCCACTTCAGTGGCTGGGAAGATTCCGGCGCCTATACAGAGAATGTGTGGACTGGCGTCATGGGATGGACGTCTGATTCAATGCCGTATATTGGTGAGGTGCCAGGCAAGAAGGGCCAATATATTGCGGCAGGCTTCAATGGGCATGGGATGCCTTTGGTACATTTGGCCTCGAAGGCTTTGGCTCAGATCATCAGGGGGGAGAAGACATTTGAGGAGACAGGTTTGCCGACTGTATTCAAGCCGACGATCGAGCGGTTGCAGGGCACCAAGAACGATATTCTTGGCACGTAATTACTGACTAACTTACCTATGTTTTCATATCATGCCAGCATGGCCTGCCGCAGTGGTAATTTTGAAGTTGACGGAGTTGAATCTGGTACCAATCTACTTCTAGAAAGCAATTCTAAGTCATCTTATATTGAGACAGGGTTTGCATGTTCCTAGCCCATTTGCAACTAGACGAGAACCGCTGATAAGCTCGCATGCTAGACGCTAAGGGCATCGAATTCAATACAACCTCTGCGCCTCAAAGTAGCAACGGATCTGCTCGGCTTAATCAGGTGGTGATGGAAACTACTCATGGACTAGCGTCAAGCCTACTCATCTCGCCAATTTCATGCTGTTTCTCTTAGCCGGCACGCGGGATGAAGTGCGATTCAAGGACCCGCATTGGAGTCACTCGAGGCGTGATTAGCCGCATGAGGGGGGTCGATCCCGCGGTAAGGTTTGCTAGCTTGCTGCCGAGGGATGCGACTCGGCCGAGCACATGCGCAAAATGCGGAACTTGCTCAAAAAAGGGTATCATTATTGGTTAGAGAGGGTCTTACGTTGACATCTTGGGCACGGCCTTTCAACGGGGTGTGCTGATTGTACAAGTCATTCTCTAAACAAGAGGAAGAGACACCAGATATGGATTCAGCTTCGCCACCACAAAGCTCTGTATCCCGAAAGAACCAAGAGGTCGTGGACCTCTATGACAATTATGTAGCCGGAGGCTTCGCACCATACCCAGTATGTCTTTCCGAGGCCGCAGCCAGCGTAACTAACGCCGATGTACTGGTCAGATAGCCCTTGCCAGGGCCCAAGGATCCAAAGCATGGGATGTCGACGGGAAGGAGTACATTGACTTTCTCTCCATGTACTCGGTGACGAACTTTGGCCATAGCCACCCCAGGATCGTCGCCGCCGCTACCAAGGCCGCGTCCGAGTGCGCGGTGGTGAATATGGCAAGTAGCCCCTCCCCTCCCTAGTCATTTCATCATTTCTCAGCAGCTATGGGGCGCTGTGATTCACATCAAGATTAGAGAACAGCGATTCTCACGTGGACGGAGCGGGAATTCAGTAGGGCTCTTCTGACCAAAGATATTGCAGCCATTTCACAGCCCATACTATGGACAGCTGGCAAAGCGACTGCATGATCTATTTGGTTACGACAAGTTCGTGGCTCTGACCAGCGGCGCGGAAGCCGCAGATGCTGCTGTCAAGATTGCCCGCAAATGGGGATATTTGCGGAAGAACATCCCAGAAGGTGAAGCATGGGTTCTGACTGCCGGACGCTGTTACCATGGAGTGACTTTGAGCACAGTAGCGATGAGGAGTGAACACCAGAAAAGCTCTTGTAAGTCTAGCAAAGGATCAAGTTTTCTAAGAGTAAAACGTCTGACCGCTTCCTCTAGTATTCGGGCCGTTTATGCCCAAAGTCGGTCCTTTATCGTCCGCTGGAAAAGAGATACACTTTGGTGACATTAACGACATTCGAGAAGCCTTTGAGGCGGATGGCGATAGGATCGCTGCCTTGATGGTGGAGCCAATCCAGGGCTCGGCGGGGTGAGAATTCTAGATCTAGATGAGTAGAGGCGTGACTGACTGGAACAGCGTAATCGTGCCACCTTCGGGCTACCTGAAGGAAGTTGAGGAGCTGTGTAAGAAGCACGATGTCCTTTTTATCGCTGATGAGGTACAGTGCGGCCTCGGAAGGGCTGGTGCGAACCTTGCACATCACAGAGACGGTGTCCGTCCTGATCTGGTGGTGGTCGCGAAAGCTTTGGCAGGAGGTAAGGTATACTTTGACTCGGTCTCAATGGCTTCTCTAACTGATTCAGGCATGTATCCGCTTTCAGGAGTAATGGGAGACAAGCGCACTATGGATCTGCTCGATCCTTATGAGTGCGTATATGATCACCTTGTCGCTGACACTCAGCTGATAGCCTATACAGGATCGGTTCAACCATGGCAGCGACCCCGATAGCGTGCGCGTCGGCATTAGCGGCTCTTGATGTGCTTGTAGATGAGGACCTGTCCGAGAGGGCCAACCGCATGGGAGACTTGCTTATTTCGACCTTGAAAACAGCGAATCCACCGCATGTGACGGGGTATATGGGTGCTGGCTTATTTTGGGCTGCGATTCTGGACACATCAGCCCAAGTGACGCCAAGGAGAGTGGCGTCTTTGGCAGGACAGAGAGGTCTTCTCACTGGAGCGGCGGGACCAAACAGGATTCGGATATGTCCTCCTCTCACGATATCGACAGAAGAGATGCTCAGAGGTGCGAATATTCTCATCGAAGCGCTGAGAGACGTGGAAAGCGCTGGACCATTGCCAGCAGAGTAGATTTCTGGCTCCTAACCGGGGAGACGAATCTAAGTTGATGCCCACGGAGTATCCTTTGTAAACACAGGCGACACGTCTTGCAGAAAATTCCAATCCGCGTCCCAATTAAATTCCTCAAGCCCACCTAGAGCACTGCTGTCCAATAGGGGAGCAGAAACTTCAGGCTCATCTGCCACCGACGACACTGGCGCACTCCAAGCCGGAGGCCCTTCAGGGAAGAGGAGCTTCCGCAATTTCTCTGTCGTCTCGGCCTCCGAGACCTTGTGCGGAGAGACGATGTCAGCCATGATTCTCACCCTGAACGCGACGGTGACCTCATCCACTATCGGCACAAGGTATTTCGAACAGAGGGCAGCGTCATCCCACGACTCTCCAACCTTGGTCAGCAGCATCAAGCAGTCCGGTATGGTGACTGCAAGGATCTGTCTGGCTTCTTGCCTAGCCGGCACGTAATCCCGCAACGCCCAACAGGCCTCCAGCATCACGATCGCAGCCTCGTAGAGAATGTGAACAGCGTGCCAGGGATAGAACAGACGACGGCGTTTTGTCTGCTGCTGGTAATCATCCACCAGCGCTGAGCAGGCGGCAAAGCAGGTGCGGCGGTCCTCAGGAGTCCTGACCTCTAGGCGCGGCGTGGGGCGGTAGACGCGGGACTTGACGGACGAGTGCTGGACCTGCCTGAACTCGAACATCTGGTATTTGGAGAAGCCTTTCGCCGTCTCCAGCCACTCGTCCAAACGATTTGTGATACTCCTAATCCAAATATCGAGGTCTGCATGCTCACCCAGAGCCTTGGGGTCCTGGAGGTACAGCACGCGGTATATCTCTGTCTCCATCGCGCGGAGACGGTAAAGATGAGTCGCAGATGATTGTCTTTTGGTGTCATCATTGTTGATGGCATTGAAGTTTGGTATGTGCAGGGATGCGGTTATGCACTCCTCGGGAAAGGTAAGAGGTAGTCTGAGCAGGGTGCAAAGCGACCTCTCCATGCCGTAAAGCACCCAGAAGAGCTGGCCGTGCGAGGCCAACTCTGGCGACCGCTTATGGAGGCCAAGCTCGAGGGCAAGCCTGACACCGTTCGAGATGCAGGCCCAGTTGTCGACCTTCCCAGGACTCATGTGGGCATAGTGAGCAAGAAGAAGCGATATTTGAAGCTTTTGGATCTCGGTAGCCCCAATGACGAGCCGGAGGTGCTGCAGTGAGATGGCAAAGAAGGCGTCAGAGGCGGTTCGGGCTTGAGTCTCGTTCTTCCATGTCAACGTGATGGAAGAAATGGCTAGGGAGACAAAGGCAACAAAGTAGTCGAAGTGAGTCAAGCCAGACTCAGGGGGTATTCCTAAGGTTAGGGCAGCATCCGTGTCTCCCCCGTGGACGGCGAAGACGCGCGAGAAAACCTGGCGCAGCCATTGTTCTTGCACGCATGGATATTGTGGCAGGTGTATGTTGGTATAATTCCAGATCATCTGGTCAAGAGCAGCCGGGGGAATTTGTCCAAGGTTTGTAGATATTGACGGTCCATCGCGAGGCGGCGTGCGAACCTGACGGGCATGTGAAGGAGCCTGTGACACGTCGGGCTTGATCCTGGATATCAACAGCGGAGGACAGCTGGGCCGAAGGAAGAAAGCTGGTGAGAGAGAAGACAGAAAAAAGGACGTGGCTGAGGGACTGTCTGCCGCCAGCGTAGCATTGGCAATCCTTGAGACCAGGGCAACGGCAACGCTGTTGGGTGAGTGTTGGAGTCCTGCTGCCTCACGCTCTAGCTGAGCGACGTGGGTTTCAAGAGCGCGCACAAGACTTAACTCCTAGGTCAACAGCTCGATTACGACGATGTAGACTGAGAGAAGACTCACCTCCTGGGAAGCTCCTCGCCTCCTGAACCATAGCCTCTGCACACAGCACCAGCCTTTGTACATGCTCCGCAAGATGGCCATGCGGAATCACACTGTGGTCATGGTGGGGTGGTGTCAGTGTACATGTTGAGAAGGATGCAGCTTATATGAAGTCGGATTATGACTTCCGGGCTTTGAAGAGCCGCATGTGGAGCGGGAGTGGGCGACTCAGACCTCACGTGGCTGTGGGCCATGAGGACAGGAAGGGGGATCTTTCTGTAGTCGAGCGCGTACCTTTGTCTTCCGCTTCTTGCATCTCGCGCAAACCTTGGAGGAATGCCGACCTGAAGCGGCCAGCTGGATATCTGGTATGCTGTCCATCCTATCATTCCTGTAGTGGAAGCTGACTTTCTCAACTCTGCCAGCCTTTGTCGCAGATGAGCCGGAAACGATGAGCTTGAGGATCACATGCAGTGATTGAAGACGGAGCCGTTGGACGATCCGATCCCCTCAGGTGCGTCCCGCATCAGACGCCCCTGGACTACCACCGTGTTGGAGCTTCGGCAAGGTTTGCCCTAGCACGGCCTCGAGTCATTCTCAACGCCAAACCTAGCAAGCGACCTGACATTTAGCTATATGACACCAGGACTACCCTTACCAGCTGGGCAGGCTTGCAGGGGCAGGGGGCCAGCTCAAATGGCCATCATCAAATAAAGCGTGCGGATCTGAACGGCGATGTCTTCTCCTCTGCACTTGGATCACACACTGGTGCCAAGGTCCGGGAACCGATCACATCTCCTGTTTCCCGGGTCTCTTAGCAACAGATCATGCTCAAAACATGTACCCGGTGCCGCACGAGGCGCATCAAGGCAAGTATTCTACGACCCCGTTCGTGCGGCTGTGACTTGGGGCGCGGATGCCGGCAATGTCCCATATATTGACTTTCCAACCCGCAGTGCGATGCCCGTCTACCAGCATGCCAAAATTGTCACAAGTCTGGACTCTCATGCTCTTTCTACGACGATGTGTTGCAGCAAGATGTCCCGAGAAGCCACATCAAGAGCCTCTATGACCGCATCGAGGAGCTGAAGGCCATCGTTGCCGTCCATCACACTCACGCCCAGCAGACAGATAACACCACCTCAGACCCCACAGATGCGGGCACTCCGTTTCAATTCATCTTGCGCTCCCGGAATGGCACCCTTTTCCTCGAGCAGTCCCCTCCAGTCATCATCGGCGACACCACCATCCGCAAGCTGCTTGACCAGGGTGTCAAAATCGAGTCACCTTTCCTGGTCCCCGGGAATCTGAACCCCGAAGAGGAGGGCATCAACATTCTCGCAGCTTCCAGGCTCGATAGGGGCTCAGTATCACCAAGCACGGTCCGCCTTTTACTTTCCCACTATGTGCGATGCATCGAGCCGGCTCTGCCGGCCGGCGTCACCCTGCCTGACGAGAACGAGGCGAGCCTCAAGCAGATGGCGGAAGCAGACAGGTGCTGTGTTCTTCTAGCCTGCGCGATTGCTGCTACTCACAAGAGCTACTACGCCCCGGCCTGGAAAATCGTGGCCACCACCTGCCGCGAATGGGGCGGTGAGCTCGCCTCCCAGCTCGTGACAGGTCCAAATGACAATACAGTCGTTATCTTGCTGCTCCTCATCATATACGAGCTCGCAGACCCGGAGAGAGGTCTCCTATGGGAGCTTTTAAGTTTTGCAACCAGGTCCTGCCTGGAACTCGGTTGGCATCGCATGGACGATCAAGCCGTCCACGGATTGCCGGGGCCCACATTACCGGCTACTTCGCAAATAAGGCGACTGCCGCCAGAGACTAAGAAGAGAACGTTGTCTGTGCTGATTTACATCGATAGGTGAGATGAACTCATTGTCATATCACGTACGAGGTGCGTACATGCTGACAAATTCTCAGAATGATGAATATTTTCGTCCATCGAACAAGCGTGCTCAGCGGTAGCATACCTTGGAACCAAACCGGCAGCGATGTGGCTTATAACTACTGCATAAAGCTCATGCAACAGCTCTTCGGGCCTTCGACCTCCGCCGGTGTATCATCGCCTTGCCCATTGCGCGCCTCACTATCCAGTGCTGTTGAGACCCTCCAGTTGATGCCACCGTCTGAGATACTAACCCACTTGGGCTGGATCCTGCTTCAACCAGCACTCGTGAATCATCAACCATGTGGGATTTGTTCCTCCTTTGCAACAACTGCTCGGTCGAAGAATTATCTATCTCTTCAGGCAAGAGTCTTATCCGAGGCAGCGTGCCTAGTCGACGCAGCACACTCAATTGTGGTGTCTCGGGACGTCTTCATCCCGCCAATCTTCGCTACTTGTCGAGCTTTTGCCGGCGGATGCGTGCTTGTAACTGGGCTCTCCTGCTTATGGCCCACGGCAGAAACGTACTCCTCGTATCTGCTGAAGTGCTCGGAAGTGCTCGCTTTCACCTTGCCGTTATGGAGGGGCGGAAAGGATTATTACGACGTTTGGCGTCAGGTATCACGGGCAATTTGAGTCCAAATATTGCTAAGGTGGCTGCTCGTACTGATGAGCCGGAATTGTTATAGCTGACCTTTTCATAGCGTTTTGTATGCTTTACATAGCAAGCCACTGCAAAACAGAAATCTTGAAAGCAATGTCATACAGCGACGAGCAGGCTTTATTCGAAGGTCTGCGTTCCTTGATTTTGCGGTTTGGGCGTGAACATCTACTCAGTTTCGCGCCAGACAACTTCTAAAATGCCCAAAGCAGAGCCCTTGGGCTCGACTACCTTTTGAACCACGAATCTTGGGTCTGCCTCTTTCAATAAATCCTTCCACTCCTGGACCGTTCGCTCCTGGCCGTTGAAAAGATTTGCCATATGAATATCGCTTGCCCTGTTCAAGAGTCAGTCGAACGCAAAGCTTTGCCGGCAGAAATGGAACGGAATAAGAGACGTGGACAAACCTCAAATCCTGTTCTTTCCACAGCGCCACTGTCCCAGGCTCAGGCATACACGAATCCTGAATGATCATCCTTGTGTTGGGTCCCAACGCGGGAATCTGCGCGCGAAGGATCTTTTTACAGTACTCATTGGACCAAAGGTGCAAGGTCCAGCGCAAGAGCAAGATGTCGCCTTGGGCACTTTGAGGTGCGAACAAATCGTGGGCAGCTAGACGAAGGCGACCCTCGAGTTCGGTCGGGATGTGGTCATGGAATTGCGACACGATGGGCGGCGCATCCTGAACAGTCACTTGAACGTTGTCGAAGCGTCGGGCCAGCTCGATGAGAACTTGTAGATGGCTGGCTCCGCCTACGGCAACAACTTCCACGGGGCCAAGAGATGCCCAGTCATAGTGGTCGGTGAGAAAAACTGCTGAGTATTCGGGTTTGGTGGCGTAGATACTCATGGCAGTGGCAAACCTTGCGGCACGCTCAGTATCACTGCCGATGATCTCAAACGCAGAAGCCTCCTTGCCGTTGGCCAACGCGAAGCCCTTTCGCTCGAGTTAGCAGGGACACGCACAGAAACATTTGAAGCTTCTGCACCTACCGTCTGAGATGGCTCTGAAGAGTCTGGCCATTTTTGAAGAGCATCCAGCATCTGCCAAGCGAATCGTCAGCTTCACGTCAGCGCCGGCCAGGGGGTCATGCACGGTGGGTGTGATAGAGCAGGTGTCTAGGTTCACATCTACCGTATGCACGCATGCATACCAACGTACCTTGACCGCAGCAGGCCACATCTCGTGAGAGCCATTTCGGAGCCAGGCATTCATGATTGGGTTGGTCAAAGCCTTTGAGGCACGGGTGTGGGCGACCATGCCAGGCGTGGGCTCTCGGAAGACGCGCAGGGTCATGGCGTGGCGAAGCAGTCGGCAAACCATTTGCTCACTCAACCCGTCTATTTGCGCCGCAATTTCTGCGAAGGATACTTCCCCATCCGCTGGTATCATGCTCGCAATTTTAAAACGTGTGATGGTCTGAAGGCAGATCATATTATTGTGCTGTAGATGAAAGCGAGTGTGAGGCACAGCGTCAGCAAGGCCTACGTCTTCCACGGTATCATCTGTGATATTCGCCATCTACCTAGGTACCATGGATATAACTCACTCCTGTCTTTTTGTACAGCAAAGCCATGGGCTCCATGAGAAGGTCGTAGATCTCGGCAGCCGCATCGAGGGCAGTGTCGCGGAGATCATCCGTCTCAGTCGGGAAGGGAGTAGGTAAGGCTGGATCGAAAGACGGCGTGGGCTGCCCGTGCTCAGCCAGAACACGCTCCAAATCGGCGACAGTCTGACTGAGAATCTTGGTCAGGTGCACGATACGAGATGCAGAATCGGGATTAGAGTCCATGATGCGTTATCTTGAGACTAAATTTGTCACAATTGACGGGTGAAGGTATGGGCTCAAGGAAAGGGAATGCGGCGCAGATTCAATATGAATAAGAGAGGGTGTGAAAAATCAAGAAATTCACACACAATGAGTATGTGCCAAGGACCCAGGAGGTTGGTATGAACGCTCCCAAAGACAATCTATTTTCTGGGCAATGTGTGAACGGCCGGAATTTGACGTTGCTTGACCCCTGGAATCCCTGTGATATGTATTCCTTCCAGTGATGGTGTGGATGTCGGCGAATCCAGTCAGCCCGGGTTGGTCTCCGTTGGGGGCGCAGGCGGGCTAATCCGAGACAGGAAACGGTGAGCGGATGATGTGTACAAATTTAGCT
>JACBFG010000051.1:118138-179459 GCA_013435955.1 Diaporthe sp. HANT25 | reverse complement strand
TGGGGGGGGGGGGGTGCGACAAAATGTTGAAAAGGACTGTCTATCCAGTGGAAAATCCTTTGGGACCTTGCGTGGCAACTAGATGGGACGAATTAACACTAGTGAACTGCACAACAACACAGACCATCTAATACGGACCATCACCATTTCAAGTCTCTGGAAACGCATAGGAGCGGACAAAAACAAAACCAGCAACTTGGAATCCTATGAAATGGCCGACCAAGCCAGCTCGATCGAGGCGATCACTTGCCTTCAGGATCTTCTCAAAATAAGAGCAGAGTCACAGACATCACGTTCGCTCACATTCTACCCCCTGGGCAATCACACGAAACCATCAAGCGTGACATACTGCGACTTATATCGTCTGGCTCAAGAAAACAGCAGGGTTCTATCATCAGTCTCATCCTTCCAGGAGGGACGTCCTGTGCTTCTCCACTTGCAGGACCACTGGGATATTATCCTGTGGTTTTGGTCTACCATCCTTGCGAACGCTATACCAGTCCTGTCAACACCTTTCAGCAACGTTGACGAGCATCGCCGGAAGCATGTCCAGGGACTGTCAAGCCTTTTGGAATCCCCTCTGTGTATCACAAGGGATGAATGCCTGCCGCTGTTCGAAGGAACCGGCCACACATTCCAGATCCACACAATAGAAACTATCACAACAAATTTCGAAGACGCCAATACGCAAAAGAACGTCCGGGATGATGGAAGCCGGACCACCAACGGTTCACAAGGTGGCAGCCGAAGCGAGACGCCAGCCATGCTGATGTTGACATCAGGCAGCACGGGAAATGCCAAAGCCGTTGTTTTGACACATCGTCATGTGTTGTCTTCGGTGTCTGGAAAGACGGGTGCATGCGCACTCCCAGCCGGCCGACCGTTCTTGAACTGGATAGGGCTAGATCACGTCGGTGCTTTTGTCGAGATTCATCTACATGCCCTATGGGTCAACGAAGACCAGATCCATGTTCAAGCTGCCGATATCGTGTCGACGCCGCTATATTTCTTGGATCTCTTGAGCCGCCACCACGTCTCACGCTCATTTGCGCCGAATTTCTTTCTGGCGAGCCTCGTTAAGACAGCGGCGGCGTTGCCGACGACGACCTCACCCTCTTGGGACTTATCGAACCTCAAGTTCCTTGTCTCGGGCGGCGAAGCCAACGACATCGAAACCTGTGTCGCTGCTACATCGCTGTTGGAAAAGTACGGCGCTGGCCGTGGTGTTATCGCGCCGGGTTTTGGCATGACTGAAACATGCGCTGGTTCTATCTATAACGTCAGATGCCCCGATTACGATCTCTCCAACGGATACAAGGTCGCGTCCCTTGGGAAGTGTATCAAGGGGATGGAGATGCGCGTGACCGTTGCATCGAGAAGAGATGGAAGACCAGAATCGAGCGCTTCCGGCCCCGTGATCGCTCAGCCAAACCAGCCAGGTGATCTGGAGGTGCGCGGTGACATGGTCTTCAAAGAATACTACCGGAATCCGGCTGCGACTGAAGATGCATTCACTCAGGATGGCTGGTTCCGCACAGGAGATCGGGCTGTCTTGGACTCGGATGGCAATCTTTGCCTTGTTGGGCGAGTCAAGGAAGTTATCAACATCCTCGGGGTAAAGGTCCCAACTGGGGACCTTCAGTCATGTCTCGATCAAGCCATCAAGGGCTGTCACATAGACCGTCTGATTGTGTTCCCATCCAGGGGAGACAAGACAGAGCAAGTCACGGTCGCTTGTCGACAAGTTCAGGGGCACACGATGTCGGACAGAGAGTTGTGCGACATCGACAGCCGGCTCGTCCAAGCTTGTATGATGGTCACAGCTTCGCGGCCCATCATATTCATGCTTGGACCAGAATCGTTGCGTCTTCTGCCAACAACAACTCTTGGAAAGATATCTCGAGCCAAGATGCAGTCATTGTTCGAGGATGGCACATTTATGGACGACGTCAAACGATGGCGCAGCACTGTGGACGACTTTAAGCTACACCGTCGCACTGACATTCATCACGGAGGCGACCAAGAAACAACAGCGGCGGCAGCGACAGTGGAAGAAATGGCCCTCATCGAAGATTTCAAGAGCATCAGCACCAGCGACGGCATTGGCCAGGCCATATTTCAAGCCGACACCTCTCTGTGGGAGCTTGGCTACACCTCGATGGATATTGTCCGCCTCAAGCATGCAATCGATGCTCGATTAGGGCTTTTCGTACCCATCATCATGATCATGAAAAACCCTACAGCTCGATTACTGGCTGCTGCAATATCGCGAATGCGTCCCAAGAACGGCGATGCTCACAACGCATCTGTCGTCAACGAGGGACAGGAGCCAAATTCAACAATCAATGGTCATGGCAAGGGCAGTCATGACAGCGGTGAAGCAGATCACAGGTACGACCCAGTCGTCGCCTTCCGAACCCATGGCACCAAGACGCCATTATGGCTGGTGCATCCCGGCGTGGGCGAGGTGCTCGTATTCGTCGGTCTCGCGCAGCAACTGAGCGACGACGACCGGCCCCTGTACGCCCTGCGTGCCCGCGGGTTCGAGCCGGACGAGACACGCTTCGGGGACATCGAAGAGACCGTGAACACGTACGTGGCAGCCATCAGGCGGGTGCAACCCGAGGGCCCGTATGCGATTGCAGGGTACAGCTACGGGGCCATGCTGGCGTTCGAGATCGCCAAGCGATTGGACGGCGAGCACGGCCAGGAGGTCAGGTTCCTGGGCAGCTTCAACCTGCCGCCCAACATCAAGATGCGCATGCGGCAGCTGAACTGGAACATGTGCCTCCTCCACTTGGCGTACTTCCTCGGCCTTACCACCGAGGATTCCCATGAGATCCTTCAGCGGGAACACCACGAACCACCCATCAGCAAGGACGCCGACGGGGAATCGGGGGCCGAAGGATTTAGCGCGCTGGGCCGCGAAACGGCTCTGGCTCGCGTCCTCGGGATTTCAGATGCGCAGCGGATGAGCGAGCTTGGCCTGACTGAGTATGAGCTGACGCGCTGGGCCGATGTGGCGTACGGGCTGCAGTCGATGGCCGTCGACTACGAGCCTTCTGGTGTGGTGGATTCCATCCACGTCTTTCACGCCGAGCCCCTGAGGGTGGTTGCAGCATCACGGGAGGAATGGCTTCGGGATCACCTGGCCAAGTGGGAACACTTCTCACGGTCTGCCCCGACGTTTACCCAGGTCGGGGGCGCACACTACACCATGCTCGGGCCTGACCATGTCAGCGGATTTGCTCCGAAGTTGAAGGAAGCTCTGAGAGACAGAGGGGTGTGATTAATGATTGACATGTACTTTTACGCCAGTTCTAGACCCGTTTATTCTTCTTTTTCTTTTGTTTAGCCGATACTAGGGGGTGGGTCTTGATACACACATCTGTCGAGGCCATACAGTTTAGAGGACATCTAGCATCAAAGGCCCACAAGTACAGGGCATATGTAGCGTACTTTGGAAATAGACCCAACATCTGCATGTACTTTTGTATGTTGCCACTTGGTAGACTCGTTCTTCTCACACCCATGTTCTCACACCGCTGATGTGTGCGTATTCGTGTCATTGCAAAGAACCCTCAAAGTCCAGATCATGTTTTCCA
Source organism: Diaporthe sp. HANT25 (assembly GCA_013435955.1). NCBI lineage: Eukaryota > Fungi > Ascomycota > Sordariomycetes > Diaporthales > Diaporthaceae > Diaporthe > Diaporthe sp. HANT25. The sequence continues at coordinate 175,854 of JACBFG010000051.1, read as the reverse complement.
TCGCGCTAAAAATATCAGACCATGTAGTATCTTCAATGTCATTTGACAAGGGTACGTGCCATTCTAGGATCCTTCTCGACGCACTATGAATACACTTGCCAAAGCCATGCCAACGGCCCAGCCCTAAGCCGACTGCCTTCGCCGAAGGATCAGTTTAGGTGTGGCGCGGGCGGCAATATTCCTTCGGTCTTTTTGAGTGGATGTGTTGATTGGCCTTCTCTACGCGGGCCCACTCTTCCTTTCCCGTCCCCCTAACCTCATTGGAAATCCCAGAAAATTGAATTAACGAGGTCTCGTCTGAGTGCGTGCAAGCTTGGATAATACACAATTGCTGATGCAGACCGGTTCATGCCGTGTGATTGTGCAGGAGCTAGCTGAAGACGCCGATTTGGCCCCAGACCTGCTCTGTGTCGAGCCTTCTTGAAAATTCTATTGCATGGGCCCTAGCATATCTTGAAGTAAAAAACAGATCTGCAGCAAAGGCAGAGGTAACATCGTCTCAGGACGGTACAAATCAAGTTGTTCGCTGCGGCAGACGGTAATTATAAATGTCCTCAGACACCACCTGCCGTACTTGGTGACTAGTTGTTCAATCAAATTACATTTCTCTAGACGGCAGAGCCTCATGTCGTATAGTGCTGGTTGAATTATCACCTTCCCTGTTGAATACTCCTTCTATATCCCTCGTACGGAATATTCTAAGCGACTCGAACATCCAAGACGGTCTCGTATCCAGAAGGGTTGTACACGTAGGACTTGACAAGCTTCAGGCCAACTGCACTCAGAATATCACGCCACTGAGCTTCGGACCGTTCAGCACCGGCAAAGGTTGCCATCATGGTCATGTCGTGAGCCGCAGCATCGTGATTGACACCCACCTCCGGTGTCACAATCTCGTCAATCAAGATGACCGAGTCCGGAGCCATGACCTCCTTGATGTTTGAGAGAAGCAATTGCGTCTTGTGCGTTGGGTGGTTGTGGAAGACTCCGCGCAAGAAGTAAAACTTGGCTCCTAGAGGTGGGGCGGTCAGTATATTGAAATGAGAGAGGCGTCAAGAAGCCAAGAATCAGAGCTCATACCTTTGACGGGTTGCTTCTCAAAGAAGTTGTGCACCATATTCTCCACCCCCGGAGTGGGTAGAGCGGCATTGATTGAGTGCTGGAGATCCTCGAGCACTACACGCCCGGGGATATCTGGGTGGGCCTTCTTGAACTCGGCACACTGGTGGCCGATTCCACCGCCCACATTGACGAACACGGCGCGGTCGGCTGTAACTCCCTTGGCCTCCTCTACGACTGGGTACACTGACAGCCACGACACGTCCGGCGTCCGCCGGAGTGCCATGTAGTCATTGAAATACTTGAGCCTCTCCGCCTGGCCGCCAAACCAGAAGAAGACATGCTTGTCAGTGCCGAAGGCCTTGTTGAAGGCGGTGTTGGTCTCATCCTCAGGGTTCTTGTAGCCCGTGCTCTTGAGGTGCTCCGGCAGGCTCTGGTGTATGGGGCTGCAGGTGTAGAAGCTAGGATTTTACCCGTTAGTTACGAGCAAACTCATGCGGCTCGGGTGAGGATCGCCTACTAATGCTTCAATCCTGCCTCGCTGACCTCTTCTGACAAGGTCCTGGTGGCATGGTTTGCTGCAAAGACATCCTTTGACACTTCATCAATCATACCAATCGAAGCGAGGTAGCGCAGAATGCGGGCTACGCCGAAGTATTAGCACACGCCACAAAATAAAGTGTTAAATGGGGGGAGGGGGGTGTAGGAAGTTTAAACTCACCCAGCAATGCTGGTTCGGCTCCGCTTTCCCGAGCAAGCTCCTCCACATTCGAGGATTCAGACTTGCACAAATTGCGGTAGATGCCCAGGTCATAGCCTAGGATGACTGCGGTCGTTTGAAAATGCTGCGTACCATCATAAATATTAGTGGTGTCCCTCGGCTACTTCAGAAAGGGCATCGCTTTCTTCAACTGACCAGAGATCCAATGCGCTGAAGCATGTCATCTGGGGATTCCAGAGAGTGAATCACTTTCATAAGCTCGAGAGTCAACTTCTGACGAGCTGCGGCATCAATGTTGCTCGCCAATTGTTTTATTTGATTCAGTGCGGCGTCCATGATGGGCTGGTGTCTTGTTTTCTTCTCTCTTTGTTTATTTTGTGCAGGTGTGGTTGTGTGCGTGTGTATGTTTGTGTGAACACAGGGAGCGAGGCACTGAGATGGAACGAATCGAATGGGAATGTCTTTGAGACCTGTATGTCCAGAATGAGAGACGGCGGTGTGAAGTTCCGCGGTCCAAGGGTAGTGCAAGGAGAGTGACACGTTTTGTACGAGACTGCGAAGTACCAGTATCTGACAGCTGTGTATTCTGGGACAGGCTTATCGTAAGCTGTATTTAGCGAATGGCTACGCCCCTGCCCAGCCAGGTAGGTTTCAACTTGGCAAGTGATGAGGATTCTTTCCGGACAGCACAACGGCCTGTTTTTCCCCTCTTGGTGGGCGCTTATTCTCACGAAAACCATCCATCGCAGTGGTATTCAACTCAGCCCAGCTTCCAAGACCCGGTGAAGTCTTTGGAAAATGCATCTATCGAGGTAGGAAGTTTCAGCCCCCATTCACTGACCCATATTAACAACCGGGGGGTACGCGCTCTGCCCAAATCCTCCCGTCACAATATTTATCTAGAGGCTTTTAGTTCGGAGCATGCTTAGTACTTGTAAGGCTGATTAGTTCAGACTCTTGGTTTGATCCTGCATGCAGGGCTAGGTAACTTCGCTTTGGCGTCTGCCTACGCGAAGGATCATCAACAGCCGGCTTCCTTTCCCAGTTTCGACGGGAACAATCAATTCCGGGATGAACTCTCATTCCGTAGGAGCGAAGGAACGTTGCTTTGGTGGTTTCCCTGCACCCGACCTGTACATTAATATGTAAGTTTCGGCTGGAAATCCGCACTAACAGTCGTTTCTTGCGAGACATGCAGTCTGGTCTCAGGTGTCCCACACATTCGGGGGCCGAAGGATGTTGAGCATCCAGAACTAAGCCCGAAGGATCCTTCAACTTTACTAGTAGCTGATGACAGTAGTGGACACATTAGTTCGTATAGCTTGGGTCAGTCTTGTCATCAAATTAGCCGCCCGTTGGCGCTTAGGGATGGCGCCGCCTCTCCGCTTAGGATTTCGATGTGCTGACCGATCTCCTGTCCACTTGCATTTAGTGTGCCCGAAAGCACACATGCCAAGTGGCGGCGCTAAGCCTTTGAAGGGTGAAGACAGGGTTACACTGCATGTGCAGAGTTGCGTCGCTGGTGACTGACGGTGAATGCGTCTTCAGCAAGTTGCCAAATGTCCATGATAAAGCAAAAACTGACTTGGCATGGATGAGGTTCCTTCGATGTTACATGTAATCTAGAGTACAGCGGCCGGAACGGAACCACGGCAGGCAGAATTCACAGATCGCTGTGTACTGGTGCTGGAGGGCGACTGATGAGAAAGGTTTGACAAATTATTTTCCGACTTTAATCGGGTATCGGCTGAGCTGTTGTTCATAGCTAGTCCAGACTGTGGATCAAGTTCGTTCCCACGGCAGCAGTCGACAGCTGATGCGCCAAAAATAAGATGAAGACAAGGTTGAAATTTCTATCTAATTGAAGCGCATACAGCGTGCCAACCTGCTGGAAGTGGATGCCTGTGAGCAGATCAGGGGCTAAAGAGACGAGCACAGTACGGACTTCCGAGCACGTTTGACTATGGCGGCGCCGGACGACCCGCCATGCACTAGGGAATTTACCCGTGGCATGATGGCGCCCTTGTGCCACAGCGCAGAGCATGTAGAATTAAAGACAGTCTTTGGTGTTGTTTCCATATGATCTGGAGGATTTCGGGCTTGAATCCGTAAGAATGCAAGCTCTCTCAACGCCCACAATGTTTTCTCAATACAGTTTCTATTTGGTTAGCTCTGCCTTTTTCGTCAGCCTGGTTATAGCTGTCTCATATCTCTTGGCGCCATTCTCACTCAATAAATCCCACTCCAAGTTATGGAGTAGCTTAGACGTGGTAGGGTTGCGCCGCCGAGGCTTTCTGCCGTGGCCGAGAGCTGTCTTCGGCTCGATAATCAAGACAGCACAAAATGCAGCGGACGGATATCAGCAATTTTGCAAAGCTCACAATCGGCCCTTCGCTTTGCCAACAATATGGACCGGGAGTGCCGTCGTCGTCCTGCCCCCGTCACTGCTGCACCTGCTCAACCGGCCTGACAACGAGCTCGCGGCGCACCGCGCTCAGAATGAAACCATCCAACTCCCCTACATGATAGCGGACAGCGATGTGATCAACAACCCCATCCACTTCGAGGTCGTACGCAAGACCTTGGCACCCAAGCAGGTCGGCAACTTCGCGGCCCCTGCGGCTGAGGAACTGGACAGGGCATTCCGCGCATGCTGGCAGGATTCCGAAAGATGCCCAGACGGAAGGTCTGACTGGGTTACATTGAACAACTGGGACGCGTGCGGCAAAGTCATCTCCCGTGCGGCGCTGCGGGTCCTGGTCGGTGATATCCTCTGTCAAGACGAACGTATCTTGGGCGCGACGGCGCGGTACGCCGATGCTGTGGTTATGGGGACAGCCATGATTAACTGTTTGCCGCCATCTTTGAGGCCGTGGATTGCTCCTCTGCTCGCTTTACCAGCGAAATATAACCAGTCACGCTGCTTGAAACTGCTCGTGCCTGTGATTGAAGAGAGAATCCGCGTCTGGGAGAGGAGCAAATCAGGCATTGCTCATGACATACCGGTAAGTCACTTCTTTCTGCGTCTTTCGTTCTTCGCAAATTTGCTGACATAGGCTCAATTTAGGATGACTTCTTGCAATGGATGATAGAGAGATGTGCCAAATCCGGTCCGGAGCAGATGAAACCTCGGAGAATTGCTCTACGTCTCCTCGCGCTCGTCAACATGTCTGTCATGGGCATGGTATGGGTGCTATCGCATTGCATCCAGGATCTGTACAGGAGCCCTTCTAAGGACGAATTCCTTGCAGGCCTGCAAGAAGAGATCATGAGAATGACCGAGCACTCCGAGTTTTCGAAGGCAGCTAACGCACTGGGGTCTAAGGACACCATCGACCGCCTTCACCGGCTAGACTCTACTCTCCGTGAGTCAATGCGACTATCGGCCATCAGCATCGTCAGCGTGGCTCGCGATGTTGTTTCTGAAGAGCTGGATCTAGGTCTTGGTGACGGTCTAAAACTTCCCAGAGGTGTCCGAGTCGTCTTTCCCTCCCAGCCCATGCACAGGGACCCTGACTTCACGTTCCATGAGAGACCGCTAGAATTTGATGCATTTCGGTTTTCGAGAAGTTTTGAAGCCAACCAAACACGAGGAAAGAGCAACGAGAATGCATCACTGGATCGAGCAGCTGCGTCGTCGACAGTTCCAAGCCAATCTTTCCTTGCCTGGGGGTACGGCAAGCATGCTTGTACGGCACGATGGTATGCCGCGCAGACTCTGAAGCAAGCTTTGGCTTACATTATTCTCAACTACGACGTGGAGGTCCTGGGTGATACTCGCAAAAGCATGTCTCTGGTCAACGTCGTGGTACCGCACCTGGATGTCCAGATCCGGATTCGGCGGAAGAGGCCATGATGGAAGTAACAATTCTAGACTTATACACTTGTATTAATCAATGCTTAGCCTATGACTCTCTGTTCTACTGTCTGTGAATCAACGCCATGATCGTGAGAATGACGGAAGAAAAACACTATTCTAATTACAATCACTTTGTGGTTGTGGCACATGCGGGTTTGGCACATTGTGCGACACTTGACTCTGCTCTGAAATATGCGTACCCTAGGCCATGCTATTAGAGCCAGCTTGTATAGCAAATAAGCACGCCACGGTTCCTTTCCTCACGATGCTGGCGAACATGACATGCGTGCGAGCGGTTCTAGCAGATAGGAACTCGGTCATTCTTCGAGCGGCCGGCCAGTGGCGCTTGCACATCTTGGGAAAGGGTGTCGCGGAAGAACCCAACTGCATTAAACACGGCAGGAATGCGCCATTCCCGTAGGTTCTTGATCTGAGCTATCGCATCCTACCGTCAAAGAGATTGGTTCTGGTTCACTCGTCTTTCAGCCAACATCGGGCACCTGGAGGGAGGGGGCGCCACATCGGCCCGTCTGCCTCATACTATGACGGTGGGGCTGAACCGTGACGGTCAGGACCCCACCTGCTGACAGGGCGGCGCAGCGGTAAGATGTCCCACTTGGTAGTATTGGAGGTCTGTTGGATTTTGCTTCTGACTGCATTGGGCTGAATCCTTCCGGTCTGACCTGCAGCAGCTACCTGCAGCCGAGTGCAGGACCTGCTATTAGTCCTTCCTGGAGGATCAATATGCCGGCTGGAACAGGAAAGTAAATCGCGCAGGGACATCTCTTAGCGATGCTTGTCGTTTAGTTTATCACTGTGGAACGTAACCAACTGGGGAAGTATGCGGATAACAGGGCTGAGCATTTCCGTCCGAACCGAAGGGAGACGACGGAGTGGAGTGAATTAACCCCACCCCCACAGCCCCATCGCTCTCCTAGTACAGCTAAAAACGGGCACTTGGTTAGTGGTTCAGGCGGAACTTAGCTCTGCTCAGTGCTGCCAAGATAGGATTAACATCTGATTCTTTCTTTGGCTGAATGTTGAGACTGTGCTTGAAGCTTGGGTTTTTGATGGCTAAACACGTGATATTATATTGATTAACCTGTTACCTATGTTGGCCGTTTCGTTTCTGCAGACGCTCGTTTTGGTAGTGGAAAATGTAGATTTCATGCTGGCGAGTTTGGTGGCAATATTCTGAACGGGGAGATTTGTTCAAGTTCATCACAGTACTATCCTGCAAGACCTCCAGCCTAGGTACTCGTGAGTCTTGAATCAGTCAAGTCTAAAGGGGAAAGAAACCATCTGTCAGGATACCAATAGATTTGCATCTCAATAGTTTGATAGTTGTCTGTCACAATTCACGCCCTCGCTGCTGGCTACTTCTTGGCTGCCATCACCCCTCCAATAGCTGCCCAATTGTCCAGAATCGAATCTCCTTTCAGGGCCGGTCCCCAGAGTGCATTAATCTTGGCCGCTGTCTCTGCGCTCAAGGGCCCTTTTTGAATCCCGGCAATGTTGCTCTTCCACTGCTCAATAGTGGATGCACCGATGATGATCCCATCACCCAATGAACCATCCAACGCAGAGTTGTGGACCACCCAGCGGTAGCTAAACGTCCAAGTAATTAGCAATCGCATATTAATATGGACATGAAGATCAAGGCCGAAAATACACTCCGAAGGGGTACTTACGCCATCTCTACAGCCGGAATGCCCTCAGCTGCAGCAATCTGGTGCCACTCGTCCAGCGCATTCAGGGCGTTGGGCTTGTTATACATGAACTGATAAATCATTCCCAAGAAGCCCGACATGTTCCAACGGCCAGCAAATGATTGGTCGCGGAACTCCTGAGATGTCTTGGCGAGGAAGCCGCCCGCAATGGGGCTATAGGCGTAGAAGGAGATGTTGTTCTTGCGGAGGAGGGGCAGCAGCTTGTCCTCTGGCAGACGGGCGACCGCGCTGTAGCTTCCCGTGAAGACGGACGGGAGCACGAAGCTCTTCTCCTTGCAGATCTTGAGGACCTCCTCGACCTCGTCCGGGGTGTAGTTGGCGAGGCCAAAGCGCTTGAAGGCGCCCTCTTTGTAGAGAGCGTCAATTCCTGAGAGCGTCTCTTCAAACGAGACACGGCGGTCGGGGCAATGGATGAAGAGAACGTCGATCTGCTGCACGCCTAGCTTGCTCAGGCTGTCCTTGGCCTGGGCGATGACGGCGTCTTTGGTGGAGGGCTGGGCCGGATTGGCTCCACCAAAGACCTTGGTGCCAATGGCGAAGCTCGACGGGAACTTCAGTTCACCCAGGTACCCCTCGGATTGCTGATAAGCAGCGGCGGTGTCAATCTCGCTGACCAGACCCTTGGCCTTGTCCTCCAGCAGGACATCGAGCCATGGCTTGACGTCCTCGGAAGAGTTGTAACCGTACTCCTTGGTGAAGAGGCCGGCGCCGAAGATAAGCTTGGGTGCAGTCATGATGAGGGTTTTCTGGATATCACACTGAGTGCACAAGAAGTTTTACAATGGAGGAAGGGGTGTTGTTGGTTGAGCTGGCTAATAAATGTGGAGGCCTGTTGGACGTTGGGCGTTGGAAGGGAGCCTAGTATTAATACTTAAGTACTTAGCTAAGTCTGACGCGGTGCTACAGTACACCAGCCCCTCCTTACCATTCGCCGCAGCACGCCGTGTAACATTAACGCCCCCAGGCAGCCAACCAGTGCTCTTTGTTGCAGTGGTACAGACCCCAGGCGGTTGCACCGCTTTTGACAGGCGACCCTAATTCTACGCCAATCTGGACCTTTTGCATGCCAAGAATCACAACGACTTTGTGGTCTCACATCTCCCACCGCCACAGGAACATTTCAGGATACCAATTGACTCTGTAAGTTTTTACATATGCAAGCACAGCCACAAATATCAAAATTCGACAGTCTCAGTAGAGAATCCAAATTCCAATAACCAGAGAAACTAAGAGGAGCCAGCGTCCAACACCTATCTCTATTCAAGCAGCCTTCGGCAGGCGTATTTCCATCACAGTCTCGTAAGTCCGCTCATTGTACGTATAAGTCTTCACGATCTCGAGGCCGAGGTCACCAAGCAACTCTGTCCACTCTTCCTTGGTCCGCTCTGCACTAGCCAGAGACGAGAGCATGGTCAAATCTATCGAAGCGGCTATTGCACTTACACCGGTCTCTGGCAATACCATTTCGTCGATAAGCAGTATGGAATCGGCCGTCATAGCCGCTTTCGTGTTTTCAAGAAGCTTACGAAGATTGCTCGGTGATTGGTTATGCAGAACTGCGTGCACATAGTAGAACTTGGCACCTGTGTCATTGAGTATGGTCAGTATGACTGAGGAGACTAGTGAACAGCCGCAAAACAACATTGATAATGCTGCACTAGGGATGAATTTTCTTACCTAGGACTGGCTGAGGAGTGAAAAAGTCGTGCGCCATGTTCTCGACGCCGGGGGTAGGAAAAGCCCGAGCAATTGAATGTGGGAGATCCTGCAGGACCACACGGCCTGGTAGGTTGGGGAACGCCTCCTTGAATTGCTTGCACTGATGGCCGATACCACCGCCAATATCAACGTACAGCGGTTGCTCGGCCGGCTTGCCCGCGGCCTTGGCCTCAACGGGATAGACTGAGAGCCACGAGACGCCTTCAGTTTGCTTGCGATGCAATGCCATGTAGTTGTTGAAGTGCCCCAGTAACTCAGGCTGTCCAACAAACCATTCGAATATGGTCTTGTCGGTGCCCAATCCTAGTTGAAATGGCGTACGACTAGCGTCATCCGGGAGCCTGTAGTTGGTGTCCTTGAGGAACTTGGGCATGGCTTGGAATGGCGGTGCACTGAGATAGAAACTGCAGCTTTGGTGAGTATAATTCGCAAATTAGGTATTTCTGGGGGTTTTCTTTTGAAGGGGCATACTAAGTGGAAAGACCATGCTCAGCTAAGTCCTCGCTAAGATTCCGAGTAACGTGGTTGGCGGCGTATTGGCCTTTCTCGACCTCCTCCACTGCGCCGATGGCAGCGAGATACCTGAGAGATCGTACTGTTTTCAAATATTAGAACCTGAATAATCTGTGGGAAGATCATTGGATACAGCGACGTACCAATGAGCTGGCGTTCTGCGCCAGTCTTGTCCGAGATTTGATCGACTGTCAACCCCTCGGGAGAATCACTCAAGTGCTTGAACAGACCCAGCTCGACTCCAGTCTGGACCATCGCGGATTGGAGATGCTAGGAATGATTAGCTATGTGTGGTGGCTCTCGAGGGAACAGCCAACATACCAGATGTCCATATCGGTTGATGGTCTCTTGGACGTTCTCCAGCGAAGAGGCCAATTTTGGCAGGGCTGCGACCGCTTTGCGACGAGAATCCTCATCTTGAGCTGCCAGCTCCTTGACTCTAGCCAACGCTTCTTCCATTATGAGGCTATACTGGTTTAATCACAAGCACCAATTTTGCATTGAGCAGAGTGTGAAATGCTTAGTAAAATCTGGCACCCTGGAAGAGAAGTAACGCGAGCTGTCTAATGCCTTCACGAACGCGGTCGTCAAACCAGCAACCCTTGAGCCCGCTATGCACTTAGAGAATCTGGTACCTAGGTACCTAGAGACTGGCAGAGTGCCGGGCACGAAAATAGAGGCATTCGAAGGAACCAAATTTGCAGATGCAGGGGTGGGTAGTGCTGGGTCTCGACTCACCATTCTGCCTGTGTAACTCTCGTGATCGTCCGTTGCTTGCGTTGCCAGGCTCCACCCTCGCAGACCTGAACTTCTGCCTGATATGGACTGCTGGTTGGGATGCGCGGCAAGCAGTCCGTAAGCCCTAGTCCAGATCCTACAAAAGCTTGATGCGGGCATCACAAAGGATCTTAGCTGCAGGAGACTTGTCGCACAGCCTTCAGAAGAACCGTCTTCAAGTACCCCCCAGAGGGGTGTGTCTAGTAACGGGCAGCCCAAAAAGGGAGCTGACAACACGCAAGTCTCACTGCGACATTAATTGAAGGATCAAATCCTCCCGGCGTACAAGCGACACTAATATCGATGCGGGCCAGGGATGGCGCTTATTTTTTTTTTTTTTCTGTCAGCCTATCCTCCTGCCGTGTATGCGACCCAATGGCTCAGAAGCTGTGGCAAGATGCCAGGTATCGTGAAAAGGGTGATAGATAGCATCCAAGCTGGGCCAGCGGGTGTACATTTATACAATTATAGGGGGTCCAGAGTCTGTATGCACAGAGTTCTCACGGGCCACTGCACTAGCATAGCGGCCCTAGCCTCCAACGTGTGATGAATGAAACAGTATTCGAATAGACCCTTGAGCGGAATTTCGGTGAGACAACAGCGTGCCGCACTGTCGCACTGGAGGGTTGCCATGCAGACGATATCTCGCAATGCAGTAAAAGTCGACCTATGGACGTGACAAGCTTTGCATTCCCCAGCTGTCAGGTCGCACAACGATACCGTGTCCAGGGCGGTGGAAATCTGTGCCGTCCTTCCGACTTCCGGTAATGTTACACGGGAGGAGCGCCTGACAACCGTGCTCCCATGTGCTGTAATGCTCACACGGACTGTTTTCATCTTGGTAGAGAGAGTGCTAGTGAGAAGGGGGCAGGCTGCCTAAGTTAGACTCATGTGTTGTTGATCCCCTGACAGCTCTCCCGAATCCTCGAAATCTGCCGTCCTTTCAATCCTTTCCCGCTACCACTATCTTCCTCCCAGTACAGTGCTCGCTCTGCAGTTGGGTAGTCTAGGAGATCCTTGGACTGGACCATTCTGGCACTTGTTTCATTTTTTATCGAGAGGCTCAACTGCCAAACATGCTAATTTGTCAACCCGCGCGCCCACAATGACTTCTCTTCCAATCCCCGGTCACACGTTGGAGCCGGAAACCGCAACCAGTGCAACTGCCAAGCTCAATGAAGAGACACCAAAGGAGCAGCCTACCATGTCGGTTTCCAAGGCAGACTCCGAGACGACAGCAGTCAGTGTGGCGCCTCACGCCGACAGCGAAAAACCGGAGCCAAGTGCCGAGTATGTCACCGGCTTGAAGCTCGCCGTGATCGTGGCCGCGGTCTCCGTCGCCAGCTTTCTCATGTTGCTTGATACCATGATAGTCAGCACGGCAATCCCACGCATCACTGACGATTTCCACTCCCTGGCCGATGTGGGTTGGTACGCTTCTGCGTATCAGTTCGGACAGTAAGTTCTGCTGCCCCCCTCCAAGCTCTATTCCACGACACCATATTCGTACTGGATGAATCTGGCCGGTTGACATCTCTGTTTCTAGTTTGGCCCCAGCAGGTCTCACTGGGAGGATCTATACCTACTTCAACACCAAGGTCAGTGGCACAGCGTGACTCTGGCAGCCGGTGATTTGTTTCTCCCCAAGCATCATCTAACAGCTGCAGTGGTCATTTCTGGTGTTCTTTGCGGTATTTGAGATCGGTTCCGCTCTGTGCGGCGCGGCCGTCTCATCCGCCATGCTCATCGTCGGCCGTTTCGTCGCGGGCTTGGGCGCAGCTGGTATCGCCAACGGCTCCATCACCATAGTTTCGAGTTGCGCACCCATCGAGAAGAGACCTGGTGAGTATCAGCATGCTTCGAACCCAGTGTGAGACTTTACCTTGCTTATGATTGACTGTGCTCTGTGCTCTAGCTTTACTTGGCATCACAATGGGAAGTAAGTCCGCCTGCCACTCCTACTTCATCCTTTTCTTTTTCTGTATCGAGTGTTCATGAGCTAATAAATCATCTCCCACCTGTAGTCAATCTCCTCGGGCTTGCTGTGGGACCTCTTATCGGAGGAGCTTTCACGTCGTATGCTTCATGGCGTTGGTGTATGTTGCCCCCTTCCTGGCCTTTTCTGAGTGCGACTGACTCCGCCAGGCTTCTATGTCAACCTACCCGCTGGCGCCCTCGCGGCAGCCGCCATGGTCGTGCTTCATATCCCTGAACAGCAGACAAAGCAGAACCCCTTGTCGCTTCTCCCGAGGCTGCACCACCATCTCGACCTCATTGGTTTTGTTCTCTTTGCCCCGGCAATCCTGATGCTCCTTCTCGCACTGCAGTTCGGCGGCGCGAGTCACCCATGGAACTCGTCCGTGGTAATCGGCCTTTTCTGCGGTGCAGTCGCAGTATTTGTGGTCTGGTTCTTCTGGAATCGCTATCGTGGTGACGAAGCTATGATCCCCTACTCTATAATTAGTCGCAGGGACGTCCTCGCGTCTGGGGTCTACGAGGCCTTCCTTATGTCGGCGGTCTACGGCGGTATCTACTACCTGCCAATTTATTTCCAAGCAGTCAACAACGCCAGTGCCATGATGAGTGGTGTATATCTCCTACCCATGATCCTTGCACAATTGTTCATGGCTGGCGCTGCTGGCGGTGCTGGTAAGTCGTCTTCGACCTTTCCATTTTCTGCGTGCGTTCGCATCGTTGTCTACAGATACTTATGAAGGCTACTGCCTGACTTACAGTGACGAAAATTGGCTATGTTATACCAATAGCCGTTTTCTCCACCATCTTCCTCTCTGTTGGTAGCGGCCTTTACTCGATCCTTAGGCAAGGAAGTCCGACGGGTGAATGGGTTGGTTTCCAAATCATAGCTGGCTTTGGCTCTGGTGCTGGTCTGCAGCTGGTAAGCAACATTCAATTTGCCCCATTATGTCCAAATACATTCAAAGCCTAGAGAATATCATACTGAAATTTCCCACTTACCAAAGGCTATCATGGCAGTCCAAGCCGCTTTGGCTGGAGAAGAGCTGTCGTCTGGGATCGCCTTTGTCATGCTCACCCAGGCTCTCGGCCCAACCATAACGTTGACGCTGTTCAATGTTCTCTTTACTACGAGCCTCAAGTCTGGAATTAATCGAAACGTGCCTCACGCGGATGCCACAGCCATTATCAATGCCGGTGCCACAGCCTTCCGCAATATCGTGGATCCCGCGGATCTAGGTGGTGTGCTAAGAGCATATTCTGACAGTCTTAACCATGTTTTCTACCGTAAGTGAGATTTCGCTCCTACTCCAAGAAGTGTCTGGGAATACATTGCTGCAAAGTTTCCGTTATTTCGCACCATTGAACTTGCGAGAGACTTTGCTGTGACTCCCAAGACCGCGTGCCAAAACGTGAGCTAGAATATACTGACATGAACGGGTCTTAGTTGTCGCAGGTCTGGCTGCGGTATGCATCATTCCTTTGTGGGGCATGGGATGGTATGACTTGCGCAAGAAGGAAGAAGATCCTGCGGCAAAGGGCGAAGGGAAGGTTGACAGCCTGGCATAAAAAAATCGCCACAGCAGCTTGGAAAGGTGCTTTATGCCAGTGTCAGGCCACGATATGATTAGACTTCGTATTCTCTGTGGATGTATTTATTCTATAGATTCTTGTATACGGCTCATAAGTAGATTTGTGATCTTTTACTACAGTTGACCATTTTCTAAAGCTCTGAGTCTCCCTCATCCAGTGCAGCTGTTACACATGCCACAACTCATTTACCGAGTCTTTGAAACTGTGTCCAATGATTTTAGGATCTTTAAAAGTACTCTCAGGAGAAATTGGGCCCAGAATTCGCATAGGAAACACACTGACGTTCAAAAATGCTTTGGCGAATTCATCGATTGGGGGGTCTGCACGAAATAAGCCAGAATATTGCCGGCGCTTAGGATTTAAATGAGGGAACGTGGCTTAGGCCCTGCCTTCCAGTCATCAGCTTCTTCTTCCGTAACCTTGACACTGCGGCCCTATATCACTTCAAATCAAGGACAAAGTCAAAAACAACAACATGAGCGGTCTGAATTCGCAGCACGAGATCAGCAACGCTGTTGCAAAGTACGGGTTGTCTGACAATGCGGCCTTAAACTCTCTCCAAACCCTGCCCTGGGACAGCCTGGAGAAGCTATTCTCTAACCTCTGGAGCTCTGATAATCCGGAAGGCCTGTGTGTATATCGAGCAAAGTCTATAAAACACAACGCTGATTGACTTATCGAAGGGTTTTCTTGGGTGTTGCAGAGAACCCTCTTCTCCACGAGGAAGTCGCCCAGTTCATAACTAGCAATGTGAGACACCGCAGAGGTCAAATACAGGAGCGGTCCCACTCATTCTGACAATGTGGAAAGTTTTCTATCGATCCGACCCAGCATCTCGGCTATGGCGTTGGTCCTCGAGGGTCACCCCGTCTGAGGAAAGCGCTGGCCTCCTTCTTGAATCTGAAATTCCACGCTCATGAACCTGTTCACGATGCAGAAGTCCTCGTTCTTCCTGGAGTCATCTCTGTCCTTGATGCTCTGACATGGGCAGTTTGCAACGAGGGAGAAGGTATCATCGTTACGCTTCCTTACTACACAGGATTTGTACCTGCCACGAAGGAGCGGTCGCGAGGCGTACTAATCCCCGCGCCGTTCCAACCCCTCGATGGCTACAAGGGTATAGATGACATCTTTGATCCCGAGATGAACAGGAAATCTCTGGAGGCCGCACTAGAGAAAGCGGATCGTGAAGGTGTGAAAGCTCGAGCTGTGCTACTAAGCAAGTATGGAAGACCTCCGGACACAAATCACTTTGTAATCACTTCATACTGACCAGGTGTCTGATCCAGCCCTCACAATCCAATCGGTAGATGCTACGTGAGTCAATCCTACGCTTATGCGGACTAATGATCTAATGTGCCGGCAGCCGAAGGAGACACTCCGAGAGATTGCCAGCTTCTGCGGTCGTCATGGACTACATTTGATCAGCGACGAGATCTTTGCACAATCTGTCTACCAGACACCTAATGTCATAGATCCTTTGCCCTTCAACTCCATCCTCTCTTTGGACCTCGCTGGATGCATTGACCGGCAGTTCGTCCACGTTGCCTACGGAATGAGCAAAGATTATAGTGCAAACGGGTTTCGACTGGCAGCGCTCCATTCTAGAAACGAAGCTCTTCTGGTAGCAGTGACCAGTATCTGGTAATTCATCGAATTGACTTTCTTATCACTCCTGGCTAATTCCCCGTGCAGTGTGTTCAGCTGGGCACCTTACATCACTCAGGATATGTGGGCGAAAATCCTCGAGGATGAAGATTTCTCGCTGGAATTGGCGTCGAAGAATCGCACACTGCTGGGTGAGCATTATACGATCATTACACAGTTTCTGGATGCACACGAGATCCCATACTACCGGGGCACGTAAGTTCACACACCATACAAGGTTAAAGCGTTGAAAACGCAGCTGATCCTTAAGCAGCAATGCCGGATGTTTTGTTTGGGTGGATCTCAGATCATATCTGCGTGGTTCAGGGGAGACCGAGGAGACCGCTAGCCTTTCGACACACAAGCTTTCACCATCGGACCTTGAGATATACCAAGATCGCGAGAAGAAGATTTCCAAGCGCTGCATTATGGGTGGCGTCGGAATATCCGCTGGAAGTAGTTACTTTACGGAGGAGCTAGGTTGGTTTCGGATTACTTTTACGGTGGAAAAAGAAGCACTGCTGGTCGGACTTAAAAGAATGCTGAATTGCCTGCAAGAGATCAAAGCGGATGGGTGGGAGTCGTAGGGTTCCCATTTTCTTGTCAATGACTATCAGTTGTCATTGTTTAGAGAGTAGACATTACACTTCAGCGTTCATTGATGTATCTTTCTGCCCTCTGCCTTCACCCACAACATGTAGATTCCGCTATTTAAGTCTACCAGTTATGCCAATCAATGCATAATGCGAGTTGCATTTTCAATGTGCCTCGAGATAGTGTGAGGAGGAATCCTCTTGCTAGCCGAATGGGAATGAGTATTCTCAAGCTACTGATCGATTTTGAGTGACAGGGCACAAACATTTGATGCTGGTATGGTGATTCGTTAGTTAACAACTTGAAAAGAATTTGAAGGAAACCGTGACATCGATAGTACGAAGGGACTGGGATCCAGAGAAATGGAAACTGCTTTGTGACTCATAATTGTTCATGGTGATTTGTTCTCGTTTGAAACTTGTAGAATTTCTTTTGTTTAGCGTTGAAAAGGCTTCTGGAAACGCTAAGCCCTCTGGTGTCACGTCTTTCGGCCCAATACATATCTCTACTCGCCTGCCTTATCCAGCCATGTGAATTCCAGCATACCCAGAGCCGACCCTGGTGGCTCAATGATCGTCTTGAAATGGAACCTGTCATCTGCTTCCTTGAGTAGCGACGCAATCTCAGCCGTTGTTCTTTCCTGGCCATTGAACGCGGCAGCCATATTGATGTCGGTGGCCCTAACGCAGTCCAAAGTTAGGCACGCATGTTCCAAAGAGCGATGGAATAAACTCACCTTGTGTTCTTTTCCTTCCACAGTGGCGCTTGGCCTGGCTCTGGCATAATGGTCTCCTGGATGATCACTCTCGCCCCGTTCTTTAGAGCAGGTAGGAGCGCCTGCAACATCCGGATGCAATGTTTGTTGGACCAATTGTGAAGACACCAGCGGAGAAAGTAGACGTCAGCACCTTTGACAGGCTGTGGACTGAACAGGTCGTGTGCCATGAGTCGGACTCTTGCTTGTAGCTCCTCCGGAACTGGCATGGCCTCAACTACCTGGGGCAGGGTTTGAACAACGACACTTAGTTCTCCAAACTGCCTCGCCAGAGCCAAGGCAACATGCTCAAAGCCACCTCCAAAGAATACCACTTCAGCCTCACCTAGTGATGCCCAGTCGTAGTGATTGGTGGTGTACTGAGAATCGAATTGTGGGCGTTGGACAAAAACATGCATGCCACTTCCCCAGCGTCCAGCCCGCTCTGAATCTTTGCCGAACACCTCATAGAGAGTTTGGGAGTTGTTGGAAAGTGCATAGCCCTGCAAGATTCGAACAGAACGTCAGATAATATTCTGGGCATGGTGTCAAATTTGGAAAGTATACTCACAGTCTCGTCGGGCTCCTGCGATCCTGGCCATTTTGTTAAGGCTTCCACCATCTGCAACGTGTGAGTTTAGTGGTAGTAAAATCTAGAGGCGAGGAATTCAACGCACTTTAGTTGCAGCCGGCCACATCTCTGCAGTACCCGATTGCAGCCAGGCATTGGCTCCTGGGTTGACTAGCACCTTGGACGCAGCTGTATGAGCGACCATTCCCGGTTCAGGCTCCCTGAAGATGCGCATCGTCATGGCGTGTCTCAGGAGGCGAGTGGTCATGTCCTCGGTCATTGGTGTCTGCTTGGCAATGTCTCCAAACGATATTTTGCCGTTCTTCGGCACCATTGACGCTATTTTGAACGTGGTAATAGCCAGCATACACACCGGGTTGTTGTGCTTCGAAACAAAATTCAATCAGCCACAGTTCCTTCTAAGAAAGGCTAGGGGACCACTCACCCCGCAATGTCTGTGAATCAGATTCAACGGCTCAAGCAGCAAATCATGGAGCTCTGCCGTGGCATCGAGTACTACATCGTAGTCCTTTGAGAGGTCTTGGGGCACAGAGTAAGAAGCATCTTCGTCGAAACTGGGTGGCGGGATCTCCTTGGCAGCCAGTGATTCATGAATCTTGGCTGTGGATGCACTGATTGCATTTGCGAGTTCAATAATTCGAGCAGAAGGCTTTTGGGAAGACATTGTGAAACTCTGACACGATGTCACTGTGATGAGGATTCAGGATAGTCTCAGACGCTCAGGGGATTGTGAACAATAGTGTGGCTCTGGAGAAGAACACAGCAAAGAAACGAAAGCAAACCACGCCAGGACAATTATCCCATGAGCGACCCTGTTATCAGCAAATAGTATGTGTTACGTTTCTCAAAGCTAACAAAACCCCGAGGTCTGACAATGACCATAATATTATCGGCCCCATAGTTTTGTGATCTTCTCACTTGCAGACTTGTATTTTCTGTAGCCGTCATCATTGCCGGATATCAATGCCAATGGGGCCAGACCCGCCCCCTGCCATGGGGGCGGCAGGCAGCGTTTTGCAGTTTAGTCTCTCGGTGCGCATCCACAGCCTACCAGCGCGAACTCCACCCCTTCAAAGTAGCACTGGAGGATTTGCATGTGCACGCGAAGGAACGAGAGCGTCAGCCAGGTGGTTGTTAGTGTCAATATTCCTACAGGATACACAGGGGCAAGGCACAAGGCAGACCATTTACTCGCATCCGGATAGACACACACCCTCTCCACTCTGTAAGCGAATGCACACCACTCTGACATGATTGTCTGCAAGGTATTGATGCACCTAACCTGTCTAGGATCTCTTGTCGTGAGACATGTCCGAGATCCTTTTCGCTTGCTGATTCCCCATGTAGGCAGGTGCTAGTAAGCAAAGTGACATGTCAACGTACAAAGCGTCTCGCTACCAGCACCGCTGCGCATGCAAAGCTTGTCTTAGCGGCTATCTGTTGATCGTATTCGTTACCCGCAGCGAAGGATCGTGCAGACATTATGCAATCGATGCCTAGATCTCAGCACTAGCGGACGAACCAAGCTGTATTTGCGCCAGTGAGGCCCTTGCTTTGGTCTGTTTTCCCGAGTTTCTTGAAAGTGTGTTAATTGCATATTGTTCCATCATGAGAATGTTGGCAGGCCAAATCAATTAGACGGGGATGACCTGTGGGGCACCCCAGGGGAGGGTTATTATCTCGGTCAAGGTGTGAAGCAGCCTTCTCGGCTGCAGTTTGCTTTGATGAATATACAAGCGTGTGATCACTTGCTGTGTCTCAGAAAATCAGGACCCCAAACTAATTTTCCTCTATTCTAACCGTCTTTATCCCATCACGAAGCCATGTCTACATCAAAGCACACAATTTTCGTCTGTAGTGCCACTGGTTGCCAGGGCGGAGCACTGGTTCGGCAATGTCGCAAGCTCGGCTGGGAAGTGCACGCAACAACGCGAGATCTAACCTCTCCTGCAGCGGTGCGCCTCCGCGATCTGGGAGTGCAGCTTACTGAAGGGGACTGGGACAATATCGATGCATTGAAGACCAGTATAGCAGGATGTGACAGCCTTTACTTATGTCTGACACCCAACTGGGAGATCCAGACACAAGAACCCCGACAGGTTCGTCCATTCCAGTCCCTCACGGGATTGTAACAGACGTAAAGTGCCCCAACTAAGTCTTGACAGGCTCAAAGCATCATCAACATCGCCAAGGAAGCCGGCGTCAAGCAAGTCATCTCATCCACAACCTTGGGGGTCTCAATGCTGGAAGACGGTGTGGCTGTCTCAGCTGGGTCGTTCATGCAGAAGCATATGATCAACAAGAGATCGATTGAGAAGATGGTCGAAGATGCCGGCTTCGAATCCTTCACCCTGTTGCGTCCTACATTTTTTATGGCCAACTTCTTGGAACCCAAAAACAAGCGGTACACCGAAATCCGCGATGAGCATAAGTGGACCACGGCTTTTACAGCGGAATCAGAGTTCCCGCTCGCCGATCACGAGGATATCGCCAAGTTCACCATTGCTGCTCTCCAAAACCCTGAGAAATATCATTGTCGCGCACTGGGCATTGCGAGCGACCAGCTGAAGATACAGGATATCTTGGATCAACTTGCTGATGCTATTGGGAGGCCGGGTACAATTCGTGCCAAGTTCTTGACGGAAGAGGAGGTTGCGGAACAGGAAAAATCAACGGGGTTCACGAACACCCACAAGTCGCTACGGGTTACTTCCAACTACGTCAACCTGGATGAGCTACGGACAATGGTGCCCCTGACTCCGTTCAAGGAGTTCTTGGAGCGGGAAATAGATGCAGTGAAGAAGACGTATCCTCTTAAGACAGAGTGAATCAGCTAGAAATGCATCACCGTCTCTGACGTTGTCTGAATTCCATCGTAGGATGCATATTGACTGTCTCATTATGAAAGCACAGATATAGCTTAAAACCCTGACCAAACCGATTGTGTTGACGAGTGAGGAACGAGGTTGGGTAGGCAATTGAGAATCGGACACTTGCATCACATCTGATATAATTCAGTAATTGCAATGCAGAGGACTGAGGCGTATTTTCTTCTTGGGCTCACCAGTTTCAAATATCGCAAAGCCTTTGAATATATTGAAACAAGTGGGAATTGGGACGTGGCGCAGGCACATTATCGTCCCCAAAAGACAACGTGTGCCGCTGTCACTTGAAGCATGTGTCTGTCATTGGGACAAAAGCCTGGGCCATCCGGTCTCGCTTAGGGTAGGTAGCAGGGGCATTACTTCATACACTATCGCCAGTGTAGCTACCGAGGCACGCATCGAAAAACTCGAATCATTACCGTTTAACATACGATGCGGTATCGAAGGATTCACCTGATATTGCCGCAGGCATGTCTTCTGCAGCCTGTTGCTCTCTATCACAACCCTGGTAATCATGTTGTGCAACCACACAATCCATGGATCCCAAAAGCTTCGTGGATGCAACCGTTCATCCAACACAGCATGGGGAGTGCTTGGCCAATCTCGATGCAACACTATGCCAGAATGGCTCGAAAGATTTGACAACCCTTGCTGGACCTCTCTCTCATCATGTCAATCATGTTGGATTTAGCCCCACGGCACACACATCCTCCCGGCCTCTTTAATGCAACACACAACCCTGCTGGCGGCGGCTGTTTTTCAATTTTCGAGGCGCAGTCTGTCACCGCTCGGCCGGATCAGCCCGCGGCATCTTCAGCGCCATTTCCCCCAAAATAGGAACGAACAAATTGGGGCGAGCCTGGTCTGACCATCGGCTAAGTGAAGTCGGTGCTTACCGCGCCTCTCACCCGCATGCGGCTAACTGAATCCTACGTACTTTAAGTGAGTACGTGGCCGCATATTCTGGCCGCTCCAGCCTCTTTTAGCCGCCTACCCAATCTTTTTGCTGGTCATGTAACATCGATTGAACGCAAGATGAGCTGCCACACAACACACTCAACGACACGGGTGATCCTGTAGACGCGACAGCAGTACGATGAATGTTACCACACCTTTTTGACGTATTCTGTCACTCCTTTGAACCACTCCAAGGCAGTTGCATTCAGACTCGATTTTGATCTTTGGGTGCGATTGCATGGTCTTATACGGAGCTGGGGGTATATAAGAATTACGTGAGACTTGCTAGATGTTAGCTTTCAGCTAACATCTGGGCTGACTAGTTCATAAAGGTCTCTTCCAATGCGATATCAGGAGAAACTCGCTCTCCGAATTCGGTGCGCCTGATCCCGAGTATTCCAATGACCCGGAGTCAGGGATGGTGACAAAATGGTGGTCAGCACCGTGTCTTAGATTACAAGCTCTATAAACAGAAAGGCTTGAATGGCTTCCTGAGCTCCGGCCTGACAGTGCGGTCCAATAGAGCACTAGGCCGTATGTAAGTCGTGGCCTAGCTCTACATTCCTGTCATGCACGAACGGGTTACTCGAATGGCTCTGCATCCATCCATTCGTGGCGCTGCTGCCACTATTTCTGAATTATCCGAAGGATTCCGGCCGAGGACCCACGCCGGAACACCCTGCGAATTGGTTACATGTAGCATGCAGTAGTCCTTTAGGATTCTAGGCTCACTTCAGTATTGGGGGACAATGGAAACACCTGCCTGGTGCAGGATCCAGCTGCAGAAAAAAGCAAGCAGTCAGCAGATCTGCCCTCAAGGGCCCCGACTGGTACATAACGCGGGTCACTGCCAAACCCCGTGGGAACACGCAGCCGGACATTTCTCAGCTCTACCACGGCCAAAGTTTCATTTCGTCTTTCTCCACCACGTACCGACCGTTTTGATATTCGCGGAACAATGAGCGGCCAAACGCCTCCTGCCATGATGGGCCCGGACCCAGATGAGAGTATGAGCGGAACGATCATTGGGGTGTCATCCATGTTCAGCGCCTTCACGGTCATTTTCCTCGCGCTGCGCCTCGCCTCGAGGACTTTTACCAAAGTGGGAGTGAAGATTGACGATTACTTGGCGATATGTGCAACAGTGAGTGCCTATACATCTGCAAGATACAAGTATCTCGGCGATGACTAACCTTTGTTGTAGGTATTTTTGATTGGCATTCAAGTCTGTGTTGGCATAAGTACGTGAGCAAGATGAATGATTTCGAAGAGTCCTCTCAATGGACAGCAGTACTGACTTGGTCGTTCAGTGGCGAACAATGGAATTGGACATCATATGACTTGGCTCATGGAGCATCCTGGCTCCATCGTTACCCTGGGAAAAGTAAGTACAGCCGGATGATTTCACGACGATCAGTCTTTCTTTCTGGATCATGAAGCCAGAGATCTTTCAAGTTACTCCTACTGACGGAATCTATTAGACGACGCTGGCGTTTTCGTACATTTACCCAACCACCCAGACATTTGCCAAACTTTCCGCTCTCAAGACCTTGACACGGATATTCACGACACACGAACGTTTCCTACGATGGGGGTTCTACTTCCTTTCAACCTACGTGGTCCTTGTCTGGGTGGCTAGCATGTTGATGGTATCACTTCAATGTACACCCTACTCCTCGAACTGGGGTTATCCAGTCCAATGCGTATACCCACCTGCAGCAAGTCTCGCAATGAACACGCTCATTGCGACGACGGACTTATTCCTTATCATCCTTCCCCAGCCATCAATCTGGAGGCTCAAACTCGGAGTCGGTCGGCGGTTGGGTCTCAGCTTGATCTTCACAATTGGGCTATTGTACGTGCATGAATATCTCCTGATCTCCAAGGTTGCTCGATATTAACAAACTCTAGGGCATTCATCGTGGCAATTGTTCGCTTGGCCTTTGTGCACAAATTTCAGAGTTCAACGGATATGACCTGTCAGTTACTCCCATCCAACTTCCATCCATTCCCTTGGTGATGAATGTTGCATTTTGGGATCCACAGCTAACCAAAGCACTGGTGGCACAGATCACGAGAGTATACCCGTTATATTCACCGTTGTCGAACCCGCTTGTGTCATCATCTGCGGATGCTTGCCAACTATGCCTAAACTGTTCCACCCGGTTAAAAACTGGAATGGCTGGTCGAAGATATCTTCCCTCATCAGCAGTCGGAACAGCAGTCGTAACGGAACTAAGCCAAGCCAGGTCTCAATGACTGACGGAACACATGATAACTCAATCATCGCAACCAAGTCCTGGCGTGTATGGCACGGTCCTGATAGCAACGCAAAGTCTTTCAGGGATGCATCTTCGGAGAGCACCGAGAGGCTTGAGCTTGGCCAGGTGAATGGTTTCCGTACGGTTCATGTATCCAACGGCCAGGGTTTTGGCCCTCGTCCATAAGCTGCTAGTACGAGAATATGTATGATAATATGTAAATACCATTTTTAGAATTCAAAAACGCTATTTCCTCCAAAATTCATCGCTCTTTCCTTCAAACCAACGGTCATGTTGTGCAAGGGCATATTGTCATATAGCAGAGATCCTTGCCTGGCTGGGCAGCACCCGTCCACGATTCTGCCGGGGTCTGCTTAAGGTTTCCGTCCGTCTTGACCTGCCAATGCACCAGAGCGGTGAGTTACATGGAAAATGGAGCCGCGATGTTGGTACGGGATGCGCGTCGTCACATTGGACTTGTCGTGATTTGATGGACTTCCTGGAGGATATCTAGCATGCATAGAAGGGACAATGACCAGCATACTATGGAAGCCACATGAGATGTGGACGCTTTGAGACAAAATATAAGTGCCAATGCAATCCATTCTTTTATTATGTTCTTCACTCAGTCAAAACTCTCATCTGGCAACAGTGATATGCTATCGCTGGGTGTCCCCAGGGAATTCTGCTGGTGAGTACAATCTACTCTACTATTTGACACCGTAGCAAGCCATTATTGGATCTTGGACCAATTTTGTTTCCAACCAAAGTTAATTTCTCTCTACAAATTCAATATGTGACAGCTAGATGCCTATCCAGGTTTGCCATTCCCGTTTGGCTGTGACTGGTCACTGTTCAGAATCCTTACAAGATGCTGAAGTCTTTGTAACGGTGTTTAGTTATCACTCGCACTTTGTTCTTGTTCATATCAGAACTACAAAACTTAGCAATCAACTACGATCCTTCCTTTCCCTCTACTGACACAACTCAGCAATATGCTTTCCTTCTGGTCATCATCCAGAGCGAGACCTTGGTGTAAGACTTCACCTTTGCAATATTCGACCATGCAAGTCCCGCAGTTACCGACCATACAAGATGACTCAATATCAAACCCCGCATCGTTGAGCACATCCAATAAAGACCTATTCCGAGGGACCTGCAGGACTTGTCCTGTGGCTTTGATCTCGGCCTCAAAAGGGTCGCTCGTACCAGTGGTTGCACTGCCAAAGTCCTCAAAAAACAGCTGGGATTTCGAGTAGCGGAGGTTGTTTGTCAACTCACGGCATTCGTTCATCAAAGATGCCGGGCCGCAAGTGTAGATAAATGTGTCCAGTCTGTCGTTGTTTTGCAGGCTTGGTATCATACTTCGGAGGTTGAGCCTATTCCCTTCGCTTTTAACGTAGAAGAAAGTCTTTCCCCCTTTGGGAGGGAGGCAGCTTGCGTACACCACATCTTGCCGGCTGCGGACGGCGTAGTGTACCTCAATATCTTCGCCCGCGAGCCAAAGTCTTCGGATCTCTGGCAAAAACGCTGTGATCCCAATGCCACCGATAATAAAAACATGTCGTCTATGCTTACCACTCCCTCTCTTGTGATCTGGATGTGGCGCGCTACGGCCTTTGCTGGCCTTTATAACGTCTCCGACCTTCAGCAGATCGTGAAGATACGCCGAGCCACCCCTAGAGTTATCGTCCTTGGAGACTCCTAACTCGAATGACCTCATATCTCCAGCAACAACAGAATATGCTCTAGAGAATTTCTCATCTGGACCAAACTTGACGCGAACGTGCGGGAACCTTCCCAAACGGGCCTCATCATCGTGCATGTCGGTTTCTGCCTCCTCAAGCTTGAAACGAAGTCTTGCTACTCTCGATGTGAGCATTTCCTTCTCAGTTACTCTATAGCGCCGCCATGCAAGATCAAGTCGATTCTTTCCGGGGATACCATTCAGACGATTGCTCGTATCTTCGACACCCTTCTCAAGCCGGTTTCTGAAGAGACCTGAAATCTCGCCGCCTAGCTCGGGCATGTGACCCAGTTCTGCGTTGACCTCCATGTTGTCGACCTCGCGATGCAAAAAGTACTGCACCCGGTTCAGTGACCACTGAGGGTACATGCGCTGAACGAAGACAAGCTCATCGCCCTCCTGGATGAATCCGGGCTGGAGAACACGGAAGTACCAGCCCGCCATGCCCGTGTCTTGCGTCAATTTCGACATCTTCTTGTATTCGAAGCGATGGTTCAGCTTGTAACACGGCTGGCGTGGCTCGCTGACTTGCACGATCACCTCGGCGCCGAGCCGAAACTTGTCGCCAATGCATACATTTCCTTCGTTCAGGCCGCTGAACGACACGTTCTCGCCGAAGCCACCGACGACGAATAGTTGATTTCGGTTCGGGATCAGGTCGTTCCACTTCGCGTAATTGTTCTCGCAGTACACATGGAGCGCCTTATCCACTCCGCCATGATTGACATATTGCTGCTCGTCACCAACAAGACCAAGTTCTGTCACCTCCACTCTTCCTTGCCGTGCGTGCTTGTTTATGGCGGACCGCAGCTTCACACCGCCAAATGGCCGAACCTTGCCGGTGCGCACATTGAGAAGGACGTCTCTCTTAGGGGGGAGCGGAGCTACAACCGCGGGCTCCAGCATATTCGAGCTTATTGTACGGTAGGATAGAGACAATCCGACCGCTGAGAGGCACTTTCTCGGTGAGCAACAAGGCGGGTGGTGTCTTGAGCGCTAAAGGGGAGAATGCTCAGATCCCAATTAAGACAGAAAAGTCCGAGTCAGTGGTAGGATATGTAGACCGCCAAAATAGCTTGACGTTGATATCAAATAGAGGATAAATGCTGGGCATCAATGTGCTTTTGGTTCTGGCTCAAATTTGGTCTGTGTTCATCATGTTCCGACGATTGGTCGGACGTCAGACACGGCAAACTTTGCAGACTGCAATGCGTTGGAAAGCCAGCGATTGGGGTAACGTTCATCCGAAACGAGTTCGGCCGAGTTAGGTCGATTCACCTGAGGTCGGACAACTTCGAGTCGTGGATC
This sequence comes from Diaporthe sp. HANT25, assembly GCA_013435955.1. Classification (NCBI taxonomy): domain Eukaryota; kingdom Fungi; phylum Ascomycota; class Sordariomycetes; order Diaporthales; family Diaporthaceae; genus Diaporthe; species Diaporthe sp. HANT25. Next base: position 149,164 of record JACBFG010000051.1, on the reverse strand, counting down.
GTCAAGAGTGGTGCAGGTGGATCCGTGTGATGTCGGTCGCCCGAATAGCAGGCCCGACAGAAGTGCAGCAGTGGGGTAGAGGTGTTCGGGGGCGTTGAAGGCCTACGGAGTTTGCAGAACGAACATGCCAATTTTATTCCCGGCCAGCTAACGGATGCAAGCTTCCGGGCACCTACTGCTGACTCACCTACTGACCCTAGTTCATCAGAACTAGGCCACGGCCATTTTCCTGCTTTCCAAGAGTCTTTACTATGTGAGCGAAGACCGGAGAAGAGAACCAGAAACATATGGCCCGTTAAAGATGTCGCACGCTTGGGGGATTCTGTCGCGATCCGCCCTCCTTGCTACTCGAACAAGTGACATATCAAATAAATCCAAGGGTGCTGCGGCTAAGATACTTCATTGTCCTCCCCGGCCAACCCCACTGATATGCCGGTGTGATACGGTGATGGAAAATCATCCTGCTGCATGATGATCCAATCCTGAAATTGTATATTGCGCCGAGGCGTTAATACTACAATCCTCAGACATGCATGGCAATTGCTGCAGCACCGTTGTCCATTTTGTTTAGAGCAAGCCCGAGGGCCCAACGGTGACTTCCTTGGAGTTGCTTGAGAAATATCGTGACTGCTCCCTCCCCCACACTGATATCTGTGAGTCCAGCCACGATGTCAGCCGATGTCAGCAATCCGGGCAACCGCACAGCTCTTATCGTCAGCCTTAAGTATGAACTAGCTTCTCGTTTCTCCCTCTTCCTTCTTGCTGGTAGCGCTGGTAGGTTGGCTAGGTACCCTATCAAGTTTACGATCTCGGAAGTAGGCTGGACTTGGGGCTTTTGGTGGGAAACGGCTTTGCGGGAGTGAGCGTGTGCGTGAGCTATCACACGGACTTACTGCCCCTTTGATATCAGGCTAATGTGCTGTAGCAAACATGTCTTATCCAGCTGCATTCTGGGCCATAAGGGATACACGAGATATGGCTTCGGAGCAACTTCTCCAGAACGACTTGCGGATGCTATCAGGGACTTTGAAGGGAAACACCTAGCACTGTGAGACTGCAGGTCTCGGAATCTGGCGTTTGGGAAGGCGGGTCCAGCGGGTAACGCCGAAGCCGTGTACGAGAGGAGAAATCGTAGATCCCTGGATTATTTTAGTACATCCTGTTTCTCTTACCTCATTATGAGGGAGGGTCATGTTTGGAAGGCCAGCTTGTGTGCTGCACCACAGAAAACAAGACCTAGCGTGCATGATTCTTGGCTTCCTCTCCACCAAACTCAACCATCACCATGGCGGACTTTCCTACCCCTGCCGTGACGCTGATACCGGCATACCTTTCTGTAATCGTTCTTACATTAACATTGATATATTTTCGTTTCTTCTACGTCGACTTTCCTCTCATCAGAAACATTCCGGAGATCCCAGGCGGCTCCCTCTTGCATGGACACCTCTACATGCTTGGAAAAGACCATGCGACCACAGCAGAGAAATGGTCGCAGGACTATGGCTGGCCTATTTACCAGGTCAGACTCGGCAATCGGCGTGTGATATTCCTCAACAGCTTCAAAGTCGCGAGAGAGTGGTTGGTCACTCGCCAGAGTTACACAGTCGACAGACCTTCTTTGTATACCTTTCACAATCTTGTTTCCAAGACATCTGGTACGGCCCATAGAGCTTCTTGTAATGAGCCCGAGAGCTAACTCAGATCTAGCTTCGACTATTGGAACTAATCCTTGGGATGAGCGCACCAAAAAACAACGTCGTGTCGTAGGCTCGTTGACAACTTCTCCAGCGATCAAGAGACTTGGTGGAATGCTGGATTTGGAAACTTCATGCATGGTCAAAGATCTTTTCGAGGCCGGCAAAGGAGGCAACACAGTATCGCCCCACATCTATCAAAAACGGCTGGCTCTCAATGTCGTGCTCATGTTCTGTTACGGGAGGCGCTTCGAAGATATCGCTGACCCACTTCTGCATCGCATCCTGCGCGATGCAAAAGTCATATCAAGGTTTGTAGATTGACTTTGAAACGCCTCTTGACCGAGCACTCACATCGGGTACTCATAGTTTTCGATCCACGAATTCGAATGCACAGGATTATATTCCGTATCTCAGATCTTATATCTTCCGCGACGAGGCCCGGTCATCCATCGCGAACCAAGTTCGAGGTCGCAGAGATGAGTGGCTCGCTACACTGCTCGAGGAAGTCAGAGAGAGCATTGTCGCGGAGGGCAGCAGGAACTGTGTCGCCACTGGCTTACTCAGGGATACACAGGAAAATCTCACCAAAAGTGAGTTTCTTGCCACAAATGCACGGATCAAGTACTCCTAATACTGACAGCTCCTCCAGGTGACGTTCGCACAATTTTAGGTGGTCTCATGTCTGGTGGCTTCGAGACAATACTAGCCACAGCGATTGCTGGTATCGCCTACCTGGCCAGCCCTGCAGGCCAAGCCGCACAAGAGAAAGCTTATTTGGAGATGATTGACGCTTCAGGTGATATTGAGACCGCATACCAGGAAGCTGTCGAGGAAGAGAAGTCCCCGTACGTGGTGGCTTTCGTGCGCGAGACCCTTCGGCACTACCCTCCACTTCACATCTTGCCACCTCGACAAACATACCAAGGGTTTGAGTGGGAGGGTGCGAGCATACCGAAGGGTATCATGATTCTCGTGAACGCGCAGGCTGTAAATCACGGTACGATTGACATGGTATAACTCCCTCTGTTCATGCTTAGGACTAATTCGCCACCGCAGACCCAGCGATCTACGGTAGCGATGCGCATGTCTTTCGGCCGGAGAGATGGACTGATCCGGAATTGGCTAATAAAGTACCTGCACCGTATCACTTTTCATACGGAGCTGGCTCACGGGGCTGCACGGCAATCAACTTTTCGAATCGCATTCTCTACGCCATTTTTGCACGCCTGATCTTGACATTTAGGATCAAGGAGAGTGAGGCCCAGCCTCCATGTCTGCATTACGTGGATTGTATGTGCAGTATTCCCCCAGCTTTTCACTGTGCATTACGACAAACGGCTGACACACTGAAGACAACGAAGACGTTACCGCTCAGGCCGCCGTACCTAAGCCTTTTAGAGCCTATTTTGAGGTCAGGGATAGAGCGGCATTTGATGCCTGCTTGATGCAATCCGAGAAAAGAACTAGAGATGTTACGAATGGTATGATTAGATGACCATGCGCTGGTTAGGTCGTTGATCCAGACCAGGTGGCAAGACGGCAGGAAGTAATATGACGTTGTGAATAGGCGAGGCGAGGAGTGCATTGAGCAGAGATGTGCAGCGGAGTTGCATGTAATGTGCCCCTAAAGGTGTTCTTTTTGTTGACAAAAGAATGGTCTGATAGACTGTCCATCTCGCTGTCCGGCTGTTACCTTCTTGCAGCAATGGCGGAATGATTGACAGTTCTCATGCAATTTAATCTACACGTAACATCACGCTATGCCTTGCATCAAAACAGACTCTGACAGAATCGATCAACGCCCGTGGCGCGGAGAAATCTGGGGCATCCTAGTCACAAAGCTCTAGTTGAACCTTATCGAACGTTCATCTCCGCCAGTGCCGCCCCGTCCAAGCGCAGGCAGTAGCAGGTCCCTATCAGCCCGTTGCCCGTCCCCCAGCAAAAGTGTACTAGCATGACGGAGATAAGAGCGCCATACCCAGATCAGCGTGGTGATTGCCGGAAGGTTAAAAAAATGAGAGCGATTGAGAGGGGTCATTTGGTGGCTCAGGGCTGTCCCGACCTGCTTCACCGCCGGCTCTGAGCTTGCGTGCGAACTAGTGGACGAACGATAAATTCTCACTACATGAACTACACTCTCGTAAAGTGACACCCACGTGCCGTGCACCGTGTTGCATCGTTGCTTGGCTTGGTTTGTGGGTCGTTCTTACAATTGTTTCGTGCAGCTTCAGCGCCGTCAGCTACGAAGCCGAGAATCATGATGGCGGCCGACAGTGAGAAGAGGGCCGCTGCAGATGTGTCCTCGGCACAGGACTCAGGCGAAGATGGCCCGGTCACGGTATTGCAAAGCGGAAACGTTCTCGGTATGCTCAAGCTGGCGCGTCACTGCTAAAGGAAGACTTGCTGATGTCCAGCTTAGATGATGGTCTCCAGCGTGGTCTCAAAAACCGCCATCTTATCATGATATCCTTCGGTGGGGTGGTTGGTGCGAGTATCTGGTATGGAACAGGCTATGCAATCGCCTACAGCGGGCCCGTCGGGGCTCTAGTATGCTTCTTCATAATCGGCGTCGACGTCTACTTTGTGATGCAGTGTCTGGGAGAAATGAGCACGGTCTTTCCCATCCAGGGCGCCTTCATCGAGTTGGCCGGCAGATTCGTCGATCCTTCACTTGCATTTTCTCTAGGCTGGAATTACTTTTACCTCTGGGTTACTAACGTCGCCGGTGACTTCAACGCAAGCTCGATAATAATGGGATACTGGACCGACAAGGTACCAACCTATGGCTGGATTTTGATATGGTTTGCGTTTTATCAGGTTACGTCTCTGCTCGGAGTTGTTGTGTGGGGAGAGATGGAATTCTATTTCGCCTGCTGGAAGTTGTTTTGTATTCTGGGAGGATTCCTCTGCGCAATTCTGCTCAATACCGGTGCTATTGGCGGCGAGTACATAGGATTCCGCTTCTGGAGAGACCCGGGTCCTATTGCCAACGGTATCGACGGCTTTGGGCAGTGTTTCCTGCTCGCGGCGGTCTATTATTGCGGAACGGAGATGCTGGCACTCACGGCTGCGGAATCGAAAAATCCGACCAGAGACTTACCAAAGGCTATCAAGCAAACCTTCTGGAGAGTCTTGATCATATTCATGTTAGTCGACCAAGCAAAACGCTCCTTTGGAGATTTGTTATTTACTGATTATCATAGGGGCCTGGTCTTTTTCGCAGGTATTATCGTGCCATCGAACAGCCCTGACCTCCTCACAGCCGCGACTAGATCCGGGAAGTCACCTTGGACGATCGCGTTTGCAAATGCTGGGGCGCCTCAAGTGGGCAACGTGGTCAATGTTGTGATGTACGCTTCTAACTCCTATAAATCTTGATTATCCTCTGACGTTACCACCTTTCAGGATCACCGCTCAGTTGTCCTCGATGAATTCAGCTCTTTATGTGGCATCCCGAAGTCTGGTCTCTCTAGCGAAGGCAGGCCGCGCACCAAAGTTCTTTGCGAAGACCACAAAAAATGGGACGCCAGCAAACGCTCTTATCTTTTCAAATGTTCTCGGCCTCGTTTCGATGCTTAACTACAAGGCAGGACCCGGAAAGGTGTTCAGCTACCTCACAAGTATCAGCGGCTCTGCTACCTACATCGCATGGGCCGTCATAGGCGTGACCCACATGCGGTTTCGCAAAGGCTGGGTCGCGCAGGGAAACCGAGTTGAGGATCTGCCATTTCGCGCCCTGTGGTATCCATACGGCACGATTTTTGTCATTGGGATCAACACTCTGCTCGTCTTCATTGCAGGATATAGTGTTTTTATCGGAGAGTTTGACGCCGTTGGTTTCGTCATCAACTACGTCGTCATTGCGGTCTTTGTTGTGTTATTCTGCGGTTGGAAGATCGTGAAGAGGACGAAGATTGTGCCACTCACGCAAATGGACCTGACGACTGGCAGAAGGCAAATTCCCATGACTGTGGAAAGCACTGATGCTGACTTAGAGAAGAGAGTTATCCCCTGGTATATCAAGATCAAGCGTTTTGTATTTAGCTAAGATACAGCATGTTGTTGCCCTCAGTCAAGTTGGTAGAGCGACGAGGGACATCACAAAAGGCGTTTGGAGATGGTCGATTACAGGCTTGGAGTATGACCGGTGTTGGCGCTCCAGTGTGAATATGACGCTGAGTGCACTTTTCTGTGATTGCCCAAATCCGAAGCGCTGCTCATTCAACCCCCTGCCCTGGCGCTTACGCTCGCCTTTGAAATGGGACTTGCACTCTGATTGAACCGGCTGGCATACAATCAGCAATGAATAGCATGCCTTGAAAACTATTTACAGTAATCAATTGTAGAGTAATGCAGTTTACAAGTGGATAATATCGCCTATCAAGTGATGCTATTGGACTTCCTATCTCGCAATGCAAAGTTGCCGGGGCCGGCCCGTGCAGTGGAGACGGACCGGGAACTGGGCCGGCGAGTCACGACGACATCCGGCGCACATGTTTGCAACCTTATTTCGGCCAGCTCAGAAGCTTGAAAGTAACACACAAACCCCACATCCAAGATCTGTCTCAGGAATATCAGCTCAACAACCACATCGCACAGATCGGGGGGGAACATCGCCACCTTCAGCCACACTTCTCTCCAATCTTTAGCACTCCTCCAACGGTTCATTTCAGATAACCATGGCTAGTGGCGGCAAGCACGTCGTCTTCGACATTGTCGGGACATGCGTCGGCTATGAGGCCTTCTTCGACATTCTCGACGCCCGCATCGGCGACAGGCTCCGCGCACACGGGATCAGCCCCAAGATCTTCGGCTTCTCGTGGATGGAGTGCGCAGAGCGCGAGTTCACCTTCCTGGACCTCTCGGGCCGTTACAAGCCCTTCTTCCCCATCTTCAGGCCGCTCTTCTTCCGCGTGCTCGGGCAGGTGGGCATCCCCAAGCCCAGGGAGCTCTTCAGCGAGGAGGACGCCGAGGTGTGTGCAGAGGGCTACAAGGCGCTCAAGGCGAGGCCCGGCGTCCAGGAGGCGTGGCAGAAGCTGAGGGATGCAGGGTTCACGGTCTGGGCTCTCACGACGGGCGACAAGACGAGGGTGAAGGGCTACCTGGCCGGCGCTGGCCTGCACTGCCCTGATGAGAACTTCTTTACGTGTGATGGACTGGATGTCAGGAAGCCCGTGCCGCAGGCTTACCAATTCGTCTTGAACCAGTTCAAGGGCGCTGAGCAGACGTGGTTTGCCGCGGCTCACATGTGGGATGCGTCAGGAGCAAAAGCCAACGGGTGAGTGCTCTCGATCTGTGACGAGCCAATACCAGCTTTTTCTATTAGACTAACAAACCTGCCTTCAGATTCAAAGCTGCCTGGTGCTCAGTGTGGGAAATTGAGCCTGTGCCTGAGGTATTTGGTGAGGTCGACGTGGTTGCAGACAGTCTGGTGGAGATGGCTGAGAAGATTATCGAGGCGGCTTCAAAATGAGACATCCTATGTTTAGGTTCTCGATGGGCGAGACTGCTGTGGAACCGGATGCAAGGGGGGCGGGAAGTTAGACCTGTAGTTGCAAGAGAGTCACCTCGCTAAGGGGCCAGTCCAGATCGAGTCTATGAACTGTACCAAAAACTAATTGTTCTCGCCATGTGGTCATTCAAATGGGACATCGTTACCGAGGCTGGCCCACCGTGTGCCTGTCTTCGACTTATGGGGCTCCCGACCAGCTCATATCTCGTTCCCCGTTGAGTTTCTGGCAGTGACTATGTGATGAGTGACAACGTGATTATATTGAATCAGTTGCAGGTGCTGAGCCTGAACTTGTTTCCCAGATGAACTGCAATTTTTCCTCGCAGTAGAAGCACTGTACACGAGATACAATACGCAGATTTGATGGACTCCAACCAGATCCTAATCGATTTGGCGCCTTTCAAATCCTACGCGCCTCATGTTTCTCACTCGATAAAGACTGGTTGCTCAATCTCTTTGTTTCTGGTTTCCTGTTAGTACTAAGTATCCACCTCAAGCAAGAATCTGAATCGTGACGAACATCCTAAATGTGTTGGAACCCGGTGCTCCACCCTTCAATCGCATCGCCAAGAAATCGAAAATGAGTCCGGACATCGTGTGAGTACTTACACAGCTTCGAGCAAAGCCTTAAGGACTCCTTTTAATAACAATACGCCTTATATCGCCCTGCAGAAGCATTCATTGATGGGAGATTTCTCCCATCATCTGCGTATCATTGTACCGCGTGCGATAAAATGAATGAGACATGAGGAAGTTTTCCTTCACTGGAGCGGAAACAGATATCTCATAGTCATCAGCTGTGAGGAAATTCCACAGAGTCGTCTCTCATGGAAGATTCAGCATTCTATGACATATTCCCTGCCGTGCGAGTCTGACAATTTCACCTGGCCGTTGAACAAGCGGTCCGTTATGAGGAATCGATGACGGGAATGATCAGCTCATAGAACCAGCGGTGAAAAAGCCGTTGCAGCAGTAATTAGGATACCCGACCTGCCCTTGTGGGGTGACTGCTGTGAAACGAGAATGCCGTGGTACTTGAGACGTATTGCTGATGCATACATACGGCAATGGGCCGCGTCACGTACGGATCCGACCGTGCCGTTCGCAAAGCACCGAAGGGTCGACGGGCACTTCATCCTTGTGATTATTAACGAGAAGAAACTCGAGGCGAGAGGGAAAATATGTCAAACCTCGTGGTAGTATGGGGCAGGTAACATTGAATCGAAGAAGGCATAAAAATGGGCATAAATCCGTCGGTCAAATAAACAGCCACCGAGGAAATGAATCCGCCACAAACTCCGTACACCCGATGAGCGGAGCCGTTTGACTCACAATATGCACAAAGTAAGCGGAGCCGCAAATATGTTAGTACGTTATGTAAACCGCATTTCTTACCGATGTTTAATTTATTTCCCCACAATATTCGGTAATGTCTATGAAGCAGTCGTCCCTTGCTCTTGGCGCCGGGGTCTCGGCCGCATTCTATGCAGCCACTGCTACTTGCTTCTTTTTGAAGGATTGTCACGAGAAGACTCTTGTGGAAGCCATGGTACCACTGGTCCCCCCATGTTGGTCACAGGCAGATATTGGTCCGGACCCTTTTACCCGAGTTGTGAATCTATACGCAGCAGCAGCTACTCCACCTAATGGCGCCCAACTCTACAGAAGTAATACGAAGGGTCACCATTTAGACTTGCAGGACATTCCGAAAGACGATCAAACGTCCAAATATATACATTACATTCCAGAAGGTTACATTGTGGCTTGCAATTGCTGCCGGATCGACGTGGGGCGGCGGGATCTGCCACGTGCCAGTCTTTGCGCGAAGACACCGTGTCGATAGTTTGCATCCTGGTGTCTACTTGGGGCGAACCTTGGAATATTGGATGTCTGAACTATGTAGTTGGAACACGTTCAGTCAACCTCCGGCGATTCCAGCTTCACCGACTTGAGAGGTGTATCTATGTCCTCCGGCTCATCTGCCTTCTTACATTCGCCATTCGCCTCCGGCTCGGGCTCGGGCTCGGGCATTACAGGTTTTGATACCCTCATCTCAATCCGCTGCAGCTCAATTTCCAGGAGAGGAGTATCCTCGGGAACCTTTGACTGCAACCGGTTATTCTCAACATCAAAGTAAAGGGCCCAGAAGTTTCCTTCTTGGACAGCACAAAAGCCCTCCCATCCACCGAGTGTTAGTCTCCGGTCCTGCCTTGTGCAGTCGAACGGGGCTTTGAAATTTGGCTCGGCCCCGTCTCGTGTACCAAACTTGACCTCGTAGGTCTGGCGATCTATGTAGATCCAGTTCCTGACAGACGCAGTCAGCGATATCTATCGATTGTGAAGTGAGAGCCAGTGGGAGATGTGAGACACAAAGTCTCTTTAGTTAGGACAGCTTACATGATAGGAGGATCATCCATTATTGTGGAGACAAGACCTTCATGCTGAGTTTCTGGAAATGGGAGAAAATATCCCGCAAAGCGATGACCGAAGGGGATGTCGTACTCCGTTCCTGTGTCGATGTAGAGCTGGCAGTAATATCAGCGCCAACTGCCGGCCAATGCTGGGCACCTCAGGCGACCAAAGTGCTGGGAGAAAGGGGTACAAACCTTGTCCCCTGAGAGAATCACATGTTTCCCCTCGAGCAAGGGACTGTACCGCGAGGACTTGGTGCAGTGGACGACGAGGTTGTTCTTCCGGCTGCGATGCTCCTGCCTCCGCGCCCTCGCTTGGGTCTGTCTGATGGCTTCCGCTGCCCCGAACACCGAGGCAAAGGCGACAATAAACGACACCTGCTGCGACATGCTGCTTAGCGAGCGGAAGCACCCCACACTAGCGGGTGTTCCTTCTGGGCGTGGAAGACGTCGCAGCTCGAGGGCGGTCTTATGTGAAGTGCGCCCGTCTGGACTGCCGGAGCCCAGATTGACTCGAGCCACCAGAGTGACACAGCACAAGCCATCGTTCGATGTCTCCGTCCGAGGCGCCCTTGTGTGACGTGTTTAGCCCAATCGGTATGTTAAACGTGGAATGTGAAGCATAAAGGTAGATCCCCGCAGGGTGTGCATCCCAGGCGCCAAATTACGTCCCGACGGGGATGAACCGGGCAGATCGCTGCCGTGTATCAGGCTTGGCACCGGGCTGCAGCACCGTAGTTGCTTTTGTTGGCTGACTCGGCAATCGAGACTACTCTAGCACTTGCGTGTATCTCCAAGCCGACGGTGCTTCCCATCAGCCCTCGCATGAAAAACATTCGATGTGCTAGATGTGGCTGACTCGAAAGAGTAAACCGCACCTTCGGCGGCCCATCCCGTCGGCCGGAGTGTAGGGTCAATTCTCGCGGCTGCCCGACGAGGTGCACGGGTGCGACCCGGGAAGGGATGCAGGTGGCGGGCTCCAGACCTGAGATATCTCTCTCCGCGGCGAGGTGCAAGACTCGACCAAAAATGCGATGGTGGAAGACAAGTATAAAGACCATATGCCTCCCTCAGCATTCGAGGTGATGGTATCGACCAGGCTTCACAGCACAAGCAGTCGGATCCATTTGAGCCTTGCATCGCCATCGCAAGATCTCCATCCCAAGATCTCCCCGATTCCCTCCGGACCCGCCAATCGAAACCATTTCTTTCCAAAGCGTCCAAGGCAGGCCCTTTAGAGAAGCAATGTCTTCCCCGTGAGTATCGCCACGCATGTACTTTTTCTGGTTCAAGACATCGCCTCCGTCTTACACATAGCGATTCACAGAACCAAGACCACGCCGGCTCCTCCCACCGCTCCCTCATCGACCTCTTCCTCAGGCGCCCTCAACAACGTCCCGCGTTTTGCCGGACAAAACGATGATCGGGACCGGGACAACAAGATCGCTAGCCACCACCACCTGCCCATGCCGGGCCTAAGCGGTAACCCAAACGGGGCAGTTGGTAAGAGTTTCCGTCCCAGACATTTGACAACAAATTTGATCACCTGCTTCGCGCATGTCTTGAAACGCCAGAGCCTTTACTGATGGATCATGCAGGCAACCTACTTCGCGGAGCCGTGGATTCTAAGGGTGATTTGAAAGATGCCGCCCTCCAGGTTGGAATCAAATTGGATTTGGTAGGTTGGCCGGCGAACAAGAGGTTGACTCGGGACGCTGATGAACCATTTAGGAAGCAGAGGTCCACCTTACTGCCCGTGTCCGCGGTGATATCATTGTTGGGCTTTATTAACGGCTCACGCACGAATTTCTTTGACCTCCCTGGCGGCGCTCGTGCCGGGATTGGGACAAGTTTGCAGGGGGTGGTTGTCGGTATGGGAGAAATTGCAATTGCTTTCCTGTCACTCACTCTTGACTTTTGCATACATGGTCCTAAAGGTTTCGCGGTCGGAGCTATCACACTGAAAGTAACCACATTCATTTAGAATAATAATAGTAAATGTCTTTTCTTGAGGTTCTGCGGAAGCAAAAGTGCGGAATATTCTTGTCACGGGGCTGAAGACGTGCTTGCAAGTAACAACCTTTTGTGACAAATTCTTTCACAAAATAATCAAGCCGAGGAAGTTGTCTGCAATTTGAAGGTACCGAAATCTGTCAGTGTTACCTTGCTGCATGAGACGTGTCGTTTTCCAACGCTGACAGCTACCCGAGACCAACCCAGACATCCGCAGACGCCACAGACGCCATGACAGGTCCGCGTGATGAAATCTGTCCTAGAAATGGGACTATGAGTAAGCCGGTTCTTTCCAAGTTCAATAGCTCATATTACCGGACCTGAAATATCTGTGCAGACTTGGCATGTTATCATGGTAGATGGCATTTCGGTAAGACTGTCTATTTTGGGGAAGCTGTGAATCCGCGAGAAAGGCATTCCAAATCAAGGGGTAAATTTTGCCTTTTAACCGTCAGCTCGCCATTTCGAGAGTGTTTGGGTGCAGCAGAGGATTGTGCGATGGAAAATTAGAGGAGGTCTGGGCCACACCCGCCGCCGCCGCAGGGTGGCACAGCAGCTGACGCACCACCAGGACTCGAAAAAAAGTTCTCCTGGATCGGGATGCTTTGACTCTTGGCTTACTTTGGCTCGCTTTGTGTGGCGCCCTCATCCCCTTTTGGTCGTACGGCGTCTCTAAGCGGCTGACCCCACGATAAAATACCTGAAAGCATCACTCCGAGCCTGTGCAGTGTTTTTCCTGCTATTGTAGCGTGACAGTCCTGCCAAGATTGTCATCTCAGAATTAGTTCCGGCGGTTCGGGCCACTATTGGAGACTAAAAAGTGATGGCTGTTTCGTTTTGCCAGTAGAGTTGGGGAAGATTTTCCTATTGGACGGCGGCAAAAAGCGCGTCTAAGGGGCTCGCACGGGTAGATCCTTAATTGAAACGGACTAGCCTTTTCGTCACGGCACCCTGCATATTTTCGGCATAGAGTTCTTGTGGCTTACACCTGATGAGCTGGGCGTGAAGGAGCCGAAAATGGAAGAGTATATAACATCAAAGACGCTTGCCGCGAGGGCGGGATGGTTCCTGTGCTCACCAGGTCTCACTTCACGCCAACACGCTCCTTTCTTGTCGTTCTTTTCAGTCACTCCTTAGACACCCCAAGCATCAGGATGCCTTCATTCGCAGCAACTGTGTTGTTCCTCCCCCTTCTCGGGCTTTGCAGTGCTAAATGCCTCCCAGCCAAGGTGCCGCAAGCCGTCACTTCTCCCTCAGCTGCCAACGAGGCATCGCCAGCTGCCACCACGGGCTCCTCAGTCCCCGTTGTGAGCCAGAATGCCACTTCAGGAAGCAAAATCCCAGATGGATTTCAACCAGGGGTCAAGTGGCAGATTGAAATTCAGAACCCTGTTGACCCTCGGGCTGGTTTGCAGCCGGCTGATGCCAAAGTCATCGACATTGATCTCTTTCAAGCGAGCAAAGACCCCACCCTGATACCAGCTCTTCATGTAAGAAGGCAAAATTCGAACTCGCTTACTGGCATGAAAATCGTGTGTGCTAACAGACAGTAGGCAGCCGGGGCCACAGTGTTGTGCTATTTCAACTTGGGCGCAGTACAGGTCAGTCATATAAACGTGCAAGCGCAGTGGAACCTATTGATTGTGCTAATTTATCTCTTCGGGAAGACAACGGATTGCGACTGGTCAGCGTGGAACAATGATGGTCTGATGAAGACGAGCCAAACCGTGGAGAACTACGCCCAAGAGAAATACGTAGACGTTACGGATGCAACGGTGCTCGAGCTTCACAAAGCCCGAGTCGACCTTGCTCATCAGATCGGATGCGATGGCCTTGATCCCGATAACATCGATACCTTTGTATGTTCAGCAGAGTGTCTTCTGCCGAATGAAGCTGACCCGTGGGACAGGAGCTCTCGGCGGACGAGTCCATCGGCAAGCAGATCACACAAGACGACATGATCAACTTCCTCTCGACTCTCGCAGAATACGCACACTCCAAGACAACGACACTTGGGCACTCCCTCATGATCGGACAGAAGAACGCGTGGAGTATTACGGAACAGGTCCACGAATTCATGGACTTTGCTATCTCCGAGAATTGCGTCGGATCTGTCAATGTCGGCTCCAACAGGGGGGCTCCCGACGAGTTCTGCACCGTTTTCCAAAAGTGTGAGTGACTTTCCCTCGCCATGTATTTCGTTTTATTTACTAATTCCCACTTATGAAGACTATGCCGATAATGGCAAGCCGGCCTTTGACATCGAGTACCCTTCAAGCCTGGCGGCTGGCGGTGGTAGCGAGAAGCGACAAGATAGTGATAGCGTGACCGATGGATCCGAGGGTGGGTGTGCCGCCGCAACCAGTGAGGCTGATATGATAGCCTACTGCACCTCCCAAGCAAGCAGTACTGGAATCAGCCGGATTCTGAAGCTCGACAACGACGAACACGGTCTGAATGGCTGCACACAGTACTGTGACGAGACCAAGTCGTTCGTCATGACAACATACCCGTCCAACGATACCAACTCTTGTTGATAGTTCACTCGGTATCTTCCCTTGATGGTGGAAAGGGGGGGGGGGGAAACAGACTGCAAGAAGTACTTCAGTCCGACCCCATGATGATTTCGCTTCTCTAAGTACATGTATCCTGAGAAAGTCTTTTGGGATACAACATGTACAACCCTTGTTGTTCAAGCGCTTTTCAACCACTGAAAATAAATCAGACCCGGATGATCTGGATTTTTGGACATGCTGCCCGGACAGTATATAAGTGCTGTAGATACCTACCAACGGGGACCTAAGAAAATAACAATATCAACCGAAACCGAAGCAGACATCAATGATCGTATGAAGAGGTTGAGCGTCTCGAGTATGCGTCCCTAGGACATATATTGAGCGATCTTCTTACGAAGAACCAGGCGATCAAAGACGAACAGGGTCAGACATCGCATTTGCGTCTCGCACTTGTCAAGTGACCCGAAAGGCACTTCTCTCATGAGACCTGACACGGGCCCGACATCTGCGACCCTCGTGAATACTTTGGACCAATACGTATTTCATTCGTCAGTGAACATCCGCCCTATTGACTCATCCTGTATGCAGTCCAACCTCATCACTGGCATAGCAAGGCCCCATGTAGAGAATGGTATGCTTTGGAATTTCCCCATCCTTGGTAGGAATCTGGAGAAATGTCACATCCGTGATATACCACGAATCGTGCCCAGATCGACTGACATCTGCTGTGTCAGCCGCAAAAAGCAAACCGAACGCCGATCCAGCTGAAAAGAGATACCCCGGATACTCATCCTCATCAGGGACGGTAAGCAGTGCGACCCCAGAGGTGATCACGACCCACCTGTTCGATATTAGAATTGCTACCAGTGGCCGTAAGAAGATTCTGTCGTATTCAGCAGTAAATAAGCATTCAAGGTTACTTACTGAGGCTGTGGTGCCACATGAAGGCGACCATGCAATCCAGCAGACCCAATTGACACTGAGAGTCGGTCCACTTCGCCTAAAGATGCGATTGCAGTTCCGGCCGTTCCTTTGACAACTGCAGCTGTGAATGAGGACTTTTCGAGCTGCCAACATTCGAATCTCGAATTATTGTTATATGCTCCAATAGCAGTAACGTTCAGCTTAGACTGTGGAATCATCTCATGTGCAACTGCAAGCGATGCCATATAAAGAAGGTACTGCAAGTGCATTGCGACGCTCTGGCTTGAAGAGCCTGATGACCCTTATGGATGGAGACTTCTATTTGAAGCCGAGAAAATGCATGTGTATATCCAGAGCAAGACCGACTCGGACGGTCAAGGAGTATTTAGACATTATGCAGCAATGTACTGCCAGCGACTCATTTCTTTTCCCCAACTGCTTCAACTTGAATATGAGGCGCTCAACAAACTATATAGTACGCTACATATCATGCTGATCGTATAAAGTCTGCACAAAGGTACTCTACTTGATGTCGCAGTGAAGATCGTGTGAGTCTTGCTTTGATTCCAACTTCATGCCGTGTACTTGTGTTATGCGGCATTCAAGAAGTATTGAGACACGGGAAGTATAGGCATCATAAGTTTCTTTGAAAATGTACTTATGTGGAGCTATTGGGACATTGTAGGCACGCGTTCACACTTCCAGCGGTAATTAGAGAACATTATGGAATACACAGAGGACATAGCAGTGGTGAAGCACTCAAAATACCTTGGGGGCAATTCGCCCGTTGACAGAATAATCTCGTTAAACCGCGCTACTACGAATGAGAATATGAGCAACTGTGGATACTGAGCCAATATTCCAAAGTGCGTTGACCTGTAGCAATGATTAAATTGGCACAGATGAAGAGCCAGACTGCTCGTACAGTTGCCGCACGAGTCTACTCGCTTTCATGAACGGGAATGTGGGCCACTAGTGGGTACGCCTCGGTACATACTAACCGATTTTGTGCTTGCATGGCACTCACCCAGGACGCTCTAAGCTGATCTGGTGTATTGGAAGACCTTGACAGATGCATACAGTTAATGTAAAACTGAATCCTAGTTGATTGGACAGCATGCTGGTAAGGTTGTTGTTGATCTGGGGTGGCAAAATGGGACGCGAAGACGACGCGACTCGGCCAAAACACAAAAATGATCTGTGCAGGGGTCGAACCTGCAATCTCCTGATTTCGAATGTCTCGCGGAAGAACCACGAGTCGTAGTCAGACGCCTTGCCATTGGGCCAACAGACCTTGTTGAAGTCAAAGTGAGCAAAAAAATCTTATGATTCGTAGTAGGCGTTGCCGGAACGGCTGCCCTGAGACGTTTGGTGATGTCTAGGTCCTTTTTAGGTCCTTTCTAGCTAGTCTTTGAAATATCCTAGCGATTCAAATACATTATCACTGTTCATCTAATACAATGGCGCTTATTGCGTCCTTGTTGATACTCTCACTTGACGGTTAAGCCTCTCCGGGAGTGCTCCGTATCATCACTAATTGTACCAGTATGAACACACTTCAGTGGATTGACAAGCACCTGCATATATTGTCCATATCCCATGACATGAATCCCCTTTGGGTCATCAAGCAGTTCATTAAAAAATTATGAAGAACCACATCGAGATTAGCCGGCTGTGTTTCTGTCCGTCATTTCCCTATCCCCACTGCCCATTACAAGGCATATTAGATGGTGTAAAAGTTAAATCCTACAAAAGAATACAACATACTTCTTGGAATAATCCGGTAATGATCGTGAAAGCTTTCTTTGAGGCACAAGAGCAGGAGCACTGAGGTCTCAGCCCCAGAGACCAGGCCTACGACTTGCTGTAGCCGTTGGCATAAGCAAGAAGACCACATTTTCGAATGCGACCACCAGTCACTAATTTGGTCACGTCCTCGTCGTTACTCTCAAGCTTCTCCAAGCCTGCAGCCACGTTATCCGCAGCAACAAGGAAGACCTTGGGGTAAATCTTGTCGTAGACGCACGTGGCAAGATGGAAGACATTTGTAGCGGTGTCACGAGCTACATAGATTCCGAGACTCTCGCCGCCTTCGGGGTTCTGCGAAGGATCGATTGCCCTGAGAATCAGTAGTGTCAGTCTTGATCACTCTCGGCAGGATATAGTCTCGATGTTTGACTCACATGACTCTGGCAGTCTGAGGAATGGCACTGGGTGGTGAGAATCGAAGACGGCTCACGCCCAATTTCGTCAGCGTGTCCGTGTATCCATGCAAGACGCGAGATTTGGAGTCCGCAACGATGGTCGTGCCGAGGGCCTGGAACTGGGAGCTCACGACCGTGGAATCATCGCCCACGGGGTCTGTAGCATCATTCGACGAAATTGAGTAGATGTTACCGTCTTCTGCCGCATGCAGGTCGAAATTGCCATCTATCGACTGCATTATTGAAAATATTGGTGTGCTGCTGTTCGCAGCCAGTCCCTGGCGCGCAAGTAGAGCTCGGCGAGCAGGTTTTCTATAGAAGTGTTAGTGGGACTCAAGCCAGTAACAGTGTCTTGACCCACCCTAAGCACCGCGAAACGGGATCAGTCGTGTAGTCCAGAAGTGATTTCGTCGAAATTCCAAGAATATCAACATAAAGTCGATTTCTGAATGTGCCACCGACAAGAACGCCCTTGCACCCATTGGTAAAGGAGCCTGTTAGTTGACCGTCGCTCAAGCCGGCTTCGGCTGCAACGTTGGCTGTGGCAGTGATGCTGGGCTGGTCAATCAGAGCAATGGATCTGCTGAAACGGCCCTGAAGCAGACCGAAGGTAAACTCCAGGGCCACCTTTACGTAGGGCGTGACACTGGCGGTGACGGACCCCTCGGCTTGGAAGGCAGGTTTAACATCTGGCTTGAATCCATCGATCTTCGTGTTCTCGGAGTGGATAATGTCAACAGTCGCGCTGATGGCGGGCCAGTCGAGAGTGACTCCTGCCAGAAGACTCCCACTGGCCTCGAAGCCGAGATTGGCACCTGCGGAGAGCTTGACTGCTGGTCCGATCGTCAGGACTCCGCTGAGAACGAGGTCGCTCAGTGCCGCTTGTGCGATCACCTGCTCTTTGAGGTCAAGATTCTTCACAACGTTCGCAGTTACGCCTACTTGAGCGACGCCGTGAAGATTGCCGTTCGCTGAAATGGCGCCGGAAGTAAAGCCGTTGGCGATTGAGAACGAGACAGAGCCCGAGAGCGTGACCTGACCGTTCGCACCACACCCGACGCAATAAGCACTGACAGAATTGGCTTCGTACAGTTTGTAAGCTCGACCCCATTTCGTATCACTGTTGGATGGATAGTAGTCCAGGTCGTATTTTCCGCTCAATGTTTTGTCAATGCTTGTGAACCGCGACAGGGCGTTCAGTGCTTTCAAAGCATCCTCTTCCAGGCGATCTTTGGCGTCCCTGAAGAATGAAACAACTTTGTTCAATGCTTCTTTTGCCTTTTCTTCCGCCGCTCGTGCTCCCTGTGATGATGTCTGTCAGCAACTTGTCTCCGATAAACTTCACTTGTACTCACATTACGAATGTCGTTGCCAATCTTTCTAAAGAAATCACTGATACCACGTTTCTCGATGTCGAATTCATTGTTGATTTCCGTGGCTCTCCTGTGACGAGTAACGGGATTTGGTGGGCGCGGAAAGAACTGAGCATCAAAATCGGGATCGTCAACGCTCACGACTCCAATCTGGTCATCAAGCTGTGCATCAAAGCTGTCAAATCCAGAGGGCAAAGAGGCTCCGCCGTCGCCACCGCCGCCACCTGGGCTAGCACCCGCAGTGACATTGACCGGGTTGTCGCCAGCTCCAGGAATGACAGTGAAACCATCAGTGTCATTTGTAGGGTTGAAAGTGCCAATTTCGACAGTGACGACAGTCTCTCGCCCCACAGCACCCTCAAAATCAGTGATACGGATCACGGCTGTGATGGTAGTGGATCCATCGCCGGTAACGCTTGTAACGACTAGATAATCTTGTTCTCCGGCAGCGTGTCCAGACCCACAACCCTCACCATACGCCACCAGTATGAATGTACCGGCCTTGCTCCAGTCCTCTAGCGCGGTGGCGTAAGCAGCTGAGTTGGAAAATTGAATCTTAGCCGAGTCGGTGGTGCAAGTAACACCCTGGATGGCTGAAGAGACCTGCAGCTGGACAGCAGGGTAAACCATTTGTGGGACTCTCACAACGGCAACAGATCCACTCCCAGATCCGATCCCTTGTTGAGTGTAGTAGAAATCCTGTTTTGGACTCAACAAAAGCTTGTCCAATGAAGAACGGTCCAGAGCAGGATCGCATGCTGGAACCAGTACGGTAGGTTGAGAAGCTGGTGGCGATGGCCTGTTCACGAGAGGAGGGCCTGCAGGACTGGCATTACCTAAGTTTGAACTACCGGTAGAGGCACCTGCTAAGCCATCTGCTGAAGAACCCGCAGAGCCGGTACCTGAGTCGACTGCTGGTTTGGATTGAGCTGGTCCCTGAGCTGGTCCTCCGGGCCCAGCCTCGAGGCGCTGAGGGCTGGGTGCATCGTCCTTAGAGCATGCCGCAGATTCATCTAATTGATTTATGATGATGCGGTGTTTTCCGTAAATATTTAGAACAATATCATCATCTTCTTCTCCGATGCTAGTCACAATCGGAGAGGCGATGGTATGACTTAGCCAGAGGGCTGAAAGGGAGAGATATTTCAAAGACCGCATCGTCAAGGCCGGTCATCAACGACTGGATCAACAAAAGAATGGGTAAATGAGTGTAAGAAAGATCAAAACTTGAGCGAATGAATGGTCGTTGATGGACCACTTCCAGTCCTGCTGTTTCCTCGAGATTTCACTGCAACTTTGCATCGTTCTTATACTCCAGACTCTTCCCGTGGCTGTGTGAAGGAATGGAGGCAATACGCCCACGATCATTTTCATTGCTATGGGTATATAAACACTGCTTCAATTGAGACTCAATTCCTGAGGACTTGTTTTTGCCACACTGAATACAGGATCTAGGCTGCTACCCACCTAGGTAGGTATGTTCAATACTGGCTGGGTACAATGCGAATTCTCATCCATTTCGGACACTGAAGATTTACTAGAAAGCAAGCAGAGAGAGGTTTGAATCCGAGGATGTTCTCCGACTGAGATCTCCCTCATCGCATCCATGATTGCTCAAGCGCCGAGCATATTGCCGTAATAGTTGCCTGGGGAGCTGAGACACCACGCGGGAGGATGAGACTGTCCAGGCACATTCCAAGGAAAGGCTTGTACTAGTTGATAAACACACGGACCACATAAGCCGGGAAGAATGTAATGTCGCCCAGCAACTCTTGTCACCTCCAGGAGACTTCTGTCCGCTAAATTCCTTACGTTTTGAATACATGCAAGCCAAGTAGCTCACTAGGGGACGCTGCTCATCACGATAGGAATCTCTCGTGAGGTGATAAATGCACTTGTACCACATCTCTCAGTACCTTTCCTGTAGCACAGGATCACTGGAAGTGCGCCAAGCTGTTATGTTTACAAAGTAAAACCATGTAATCCTCCGGTCACACGTCGTATGTGGAATGGGGTCGAACAGTCTAGATCGTAAAAGTCTTCTAAAGGAGGACAATTCGCTGGAGTTTGACAGACCACGGACTGAAGAGGACTGTGAGGGTTGTTTTGTGCTTGTGAGGAAGTATTTTTCATGCATTTCATTTGGCTCAGTAATTAAAATGGATTCTGTCAGAGAGCAATACTGAAGCTGGGTGTGGTAGCCAGGTATCTAATGAGAGATTGGGAAAAGACATGATCGCCAAAACAACGTAGCGCTAGGAAATCGCCCACGTGTCTCCGAGACTCAAGATGCTTGCGAGTGGATGCCGGAATGACTTCAACCTCAAGAAGAATAATCACATGCAGGTTATGTGGGAAAGATCGCTGTGACTTACTTAAGTGGTCTATCTATCTAGTTCACGCTACCCAGCTTTGGAAGCACTTGAGCTCCCCAATTCTTTTCTTGAAACCTCAGCCTCAGTGTACTACCTTGCCAGTTCTAGCGTGGTTTCTACAATACATCATGAGATGGCTGTTACTTCTGTTACCTTCAACAATTGTTTGGCAGAATTTTTGACCAATCGCACTTTAGCGGAGCAGTACGCCTTCAATGGGACCGTTTGGAGACCAGATCCACACGGCATCTACATCACGAAGCAAGGCTGCAAGAATGTCTGCGGCACTCACCCGGAGCTCCACGATTGGAACGATTCTTCCCAGGCCATCACAACATGGGTGCTCCCGATGCTCGGAATGCTTCTCTCAGCCCCTTTCGTTTCCAATGAGTTCCGCAACACGATGAGGGCAACATTTCGATGGACCGGGTCGTCGATCATGTCGCTCAAGCAGGTCTTCTGCAGTCTCGAACTCAACTCCAACTGCTGCAGGTGGCTTGATATGTCTGTGAATTTCCAAGACTATCCGGGACAGGACAGCAGGTTCGGCAAGATGCGAGATTCTCTGTATCTTCTTTCACTTCTCAACCAATACACCTTCGATGGCAAGACCGAAGAAGACATGAGGATCTTGCGAATTGCACTGTTCTCTGATGTACCACCCCCAAACCAGGACAAAAGTCTTGCTAGCATGCGATTTGAGCTTGCAAAAGTTTTGCGTGATACGAGACAGAGAGGCGTTGTCACAGCATTGATCTCCTCCCTTTGGTTCCTTTTTGGCGTCGGGATCACCATTGAAGCTGGTAAGGTTCACGCCGGCCTGGTTATCACTGCGATTCATACATATGCTTACTACTCTGACAGCTTACACGGACCTGGGAAAGAACCTCGTCGCTCATAACATGGCACTGTCATTCCTGTTGACCTGGTTCCCGATTCTTGTCCTTCTCAGCATCATCGACGCCAGCCCGGCCGGGTGCTTGGACATTGTGGAGCCCTTCAATGATATCATTCGAAACTGCCGGCTGCAACTCCGTGATGCAAAATTCCGAACGGACCTCGCGAGAGAATGTGGTGTACCAGTTGCATACTTCACATTCAATGCGTCGTCGCTGTCTTCCGCGGAGGGCATGTTTCACAAGTTCGCCGGGCAAGGCCGTCAACGTTGGTTCCGTGGAGTTGCGCCCTCCATCATGGCTGATACGGAGGAACACTACATAGCCGACGCCGGTCGAGGATGGCTTCTGAAAGAGGAGAAAGCCATGGAGGGTCTACTGCTGCCGCCAGCGCGCAAAAGACGCAGCGTATTCAATCTTGACGCATTTGGCCAAAGCATAGCTGCGTTCACAATTGTTGTCGGATGCGCTGCATCCGCCGTCCTCATCTCCTATTACACTCCGACTGTGGGCTTGGGGTGTGAGACCAGCGGCTACATTATTTTCATCTCACTTACAGCGGCCCTGGCACTCCTTGAAACCTGCATATGGAACTTTACGGATAGCCACAACACGTCTTTCCGGGCCTGGGCCGGCCGGGTTTTAGCCTTTGGGGAAGCTATCAACACCACATGGGCGGTCTTCGTATCCTTTGCCCAGACCTTGGGCGTTTACGAGTCTTGCGAGTGTAGAGCCAACTACTGGGGCCTTTCGAGAACATACATTGACATGACTCACCAAGAGCAGACACCTCAGAACGAAATCATTGTTTACTGGCTGACCGGAACAATCCTGGCCACCGTCATCCTTGCTGCGGGTTGTGCGTTTATGGTGGACCATTGGTGCGCAACGAGCCATCTGAGCACCTCCGATTATGGAAACGCACTCCAGGGGTTAAAAAGAACCAGACAGTACTTACGTCTAACCTCTTGCTTCCGTTTCGGGCCGGAGAAATTCACCATCTTGTTTCGAAAGGTACTATCGATCCTCACTTGGGGCAAATGGAAAAGGAAGCACCTCAGGTGGAGTGCAAAGACAAAGTCGAAGAGACCGAAGAGGTCCATGAGTATCGCAATGCGGCTTCATCACGGAAATCACGAAAGAATGATGTCGAATGCGGATAGTATTTTTCCTCCGCAAAGTCGAAATTGAACTTAGAATTACAACAAATAAGTCTGTTACACATTTTGAATCGAAGTTCGGAGCGTGCTCTTGACAAGATGAATCTCGTCCAAGGTCCGTCATGTTTTATCTTATCCTCATTCCCGCAAGTCCTTGAGACACGATCTTTAGTGCAGATCATAGGGTTCAGCTGAGACTCGAGATCCTGCCGGTATCCAAATTCTGACTCATTAAGAATTACCGCACCCAGTCAGTTTTGCACACTCACACTAGGACCGCCGCAGACGCCCAACGTTTATAGAAGACCCATCCAGAACGGCCTCATCCTCGCAGCCGCCGCAACACTGGATGAGGTCTCCGCCGCCGTCCCCGTGCCGGTTGCAGACTCGCTCCTTGTTGATGTCCCAGACGAGGTTACCCCGCTTGCAGTAGAGTTGAGCCCCCCAGCCCCGGTGCCGGTAGCCGACGCGGTCGAGTTGCCGGACGTCGCGCCAGACGAGCCCGACGACGCGCTCGTGGTCTCGCTGGTGCAGTTGGCCGTGAAGAAGACGTAGTTGGCGGCGCACCCGATCCCGCCGCAGCCGGAGTCGCAGGGGTAGTCGACGAACACGGTAGGGATGGCCTTGGGGCAATCGCAGGAGTTGGTCACGGGCACCAGCTCGACGCAGTCCGGCGTCGCGCAGGAACGGCAGACGTTGCTGGTCAGGGTCACCGTGGGGCAGCCCTCCTGGGAGGTTGACGAGGATAACGAGGCCGACGAGGTGAGGGTGGCCGTGAGCCCGGACCCGGAGACGGTGGTCGACGGCTCTTGGGATGAGGTTGATGATGCGTCCTGGCCGTGAGCCGGGATGCTGCTTTGAGTGTCAGTCGTGTGTTGGTCATCGCGTCAACATCAGAATGGCAGACTTACACCGCAGTCAGGGCCACCAAAACGTGGCTCAGGAGCTTCATGGTGAATGTTCTCGAGCTTCGCGCTTACTTTGGCTGTCGGAAGCTTGAAAACGTGGCTACCGTTCTTGGGGCGGCTGAAGTGCTAATGGTGGCAAACGTGAAGCTCAGTTCTGTGCAGGATGCAAGATTGGGATGCCCGCAGCTTAGCTAGCCCGCAGGCGCATGGACTTTCCGAAAGGTGATTCCTTTGATGAGAGGTTACATCATGACGTAGAAGGCGCAGTTGGGAGACCACTAGGCTGCACGCATTCGTGGTGGTCGTATGCGACGGCGCATCCCGAAATGCATGTTGTTGGTCTTGGCAACACCCAATGTCCGCTCGCACCTCCTGCAAGGGCGGGCGCGCCATAGCTCGACGCACGCGCTCATAACAATGGAGCACGTGTTCAGTGACAAAGGGTAGTCCGACACCAAGAGGCCATTTATGCAAGCAGAGCGAAGACATTGTGAAGCTATCTAACTATTGACAAAGGTGTTGCCCAAAGGTCTGGCAACGAAGACATGACAACTTATCGATCTGTGTCAAACTGAACGTCAAACGTAATAACCTCGAGCAGTAGCATGGCAAATTTGAAGTATTGCATCGTTACTCGTGCCATTCTTTTGATGGCCTTCTAAACTGTTTGCAATCAAGTTGCTCATATGACATGACTGCCCCAAATGTTGTTCAGTATTGTCGAGCTTTGCTTTCCTTGTCACGGGCACAATTGTATTTGCCAGACAGGCCTGCTGCAAGCAATGAGTGCTTCAGTACAGTTAAGCGCAGTAGGCTTCTCGATAAGAGCGATAAGGAAGTCCGGCCTACACTTGCCTCAGGGACAGCTGCCAAATGCTAATCTTCTTCCTTCTTTCTTCTTTGCCGCCACTCGATTCATCCTTTCCGTTCCCGCCAGTGAACTGAGAATACCCACTCGCGGCTGTTCTACGTGGCAGTCCGCACTTACTTCTTGTTCCCCTTTTAGTGACTTGATTGGGTTGTTCGGTGACCTGATGGTATGTTTGTGGGTTGGTCTGGTAGACTTTCGTTCGTATTGCGGGAAGAAATGGTGCGAGTGACCGGACACGAATGTTCTACGACACACTAGCCATTTCGACGTACCCACCCGCGGCTGCCCCTGTAACAGTCCTCACTTTTTCCTTCTTCTACTTCGGTAGAATATGATTAGGGAAAGATCGAATCTTCTTGGCACGAACGAGACTTTTTGCTTGAAGATCTTCCCTGAGTAAGGATCCAGGCCTCAAGACATCCCATCCAGCACGCTCCTATCACTTGTCCCCCAGTCCCCGGGACAGTTCGTGATAAACCTCGAGACGGCACATAAGACGGCATCCGAGACAGCATTCAGATGTATCTCGGTGTTAGACCGACCGACCTTTCAAGCTTTCGAGAGCCTGGTGAACAACAAGGCACCGATCCAAAACACCTATCCTCACACCACCTTCCTCCTTAGATGTCAACTGATCAACAGCAAAGATGGGCGAACCCGCAGGCGTCTGAACGGGCACAAGGCCATATGAGCGAGCCATCGTCGCCAACAGGAACGTGGGCTACTGGTTCATCTTTGACAAACAGTGCCTGTGGATACCTTTGATCAGGTTGGGATGCGCTTCTGTCATGGCGATCGACGCTGAAGAAGAAATTCAAGGGGGAGACCGTCAGGAGGAGAGGTGGTGGGAGCACGGTCAACTCGGAACCAAGGGCATGGGCGAAGTCAGCCACCTTGTTCTTGTGATTTGAACTGTGCACTTGGCATGATGCAACGTGACTGTCTACTACGGATCGCCTGACTAAGAGTATCATGGGCAGTCGACACTCTGTTGCGCGTAGTGGACGAATGGATCGCTTCATACCACAAAAGTATGGCATGGGAGGCAGCGTGGGCTAAATCGAGTGACTCCATCCGGGGGATAACAACTCTCACAGCAGTGGAAGGCCAGACGCGATTCCTTCCCAGGAACAGGACTCGTCGAGATGAACCAAAGTCCCAGCCGACGCCCCTACTCCATACAGCTACTTCCAATGTGATTCGCTTAAATATATGGCTCTGCTACTCATAGGAATGCCTAGTGGATGCACCTAAACACAAATGACCTTGGCCCTTCCTACTCCTGCCGAAATGCGCTCCTTAAGCTGAGTTGGAGCTACACCAGGACACTTCCTTCCAAGCGGACTTGCCCGCTCGCCCAAAAACTGTCTACACATCCGATGTGACAGTTTGCGTATGAATAATACCCCATAAGCCTGGTCCTGCTCCTTGCCCAAGATTAGGGCATCATCAAGATCTGAAGGTCGTGCCACTCCTCAGTCCGCCTCATTGACCTCGCTCTCCTCACCGGCCGCCACCTGCGTCGGGCCGTTCGACCCTGAAGGCGCAGCGAGGTCCCCATCCTCGGTGACGTTAAAGTCGACGCCGACCCTGTAGGTCCAGCACTCGCAGTTGCGATACCTCCCGGAGCCGCCGTTCAGCCTGTGGATGAAGCCCTGGTGGCTGACGACGACGATGTGGCCGTACGTCCGCGACAGCTCCATGAGGCGCCTTCGCACGCGCCGCGCCCGCCGGTGGCCCCTCCGCTCGCTGCTGTTGTCGTAGACCCCCGAGCGGCTGCACTCGGAGAAGTCCAGGTAGGGGTAGCGCCTCTCGAGCTGCGAGCGCGTGCGGCAGTGGTTGAAGGGCCGGTCGCCGCACTCGCGCAGCGAGGGCCACACCTGCACGGGGACGGAGGCGTTGGGCCCGCCGGCGCCGCGGATGAGGGGCCCGAAGGCGATGATGGCCGTCTCGAGCGTGCGGGTCAGCGGCGAGACGACGATGAGGTCGGGAGGCTGAGAAAGCTGGACGGCGGCGGCCTGGCGCCGTCCGCGTTCCGTCAGGATTGGGTCCCTGCATGGGAAGCCTGACACCATGTTATTCCAGGCATGGCCGTGGCGGAGCAGCGTGATGGTTCGTGGTTGGTCTGTGGCATCAGCCGTCTGGGATGCCATGCTGCAGTTGGTCGCAGCCGCGTCGTGGACGTTTCCTAGCTTCTTGCTTCAATCCCAGCTCAAGTCCTGCCAGAGCGTTAGCTTTTCGGTCACAAGTAGAGGTGGCACGTGAGAACCTACCTGTTTGGGAGCTGTTGTGTGATGAAACAAGGGTGGAAAGGTGGCCTCGTTTGCGCAGGGACCTCGCTTCGTGATGGAGCAAGGCACACGGTGAGGTGCTACGGTGTTAATCTGGACGAAGTGCGCTGAAGATCCCATGCAAATAGAAACGCTATGAGGGTAAGGACAGTTCGTACAATTCTGACGAGATGGCGATCAAATCTGAATCAAACGGAGGGAAAAGCAAGTCGACATGCTGAGCGATGCAGTTGGGGAAATGCCCACTGCCAACACAAAGGGGTTAGCGCACATTGCCTGCCCCCTGGGATGCAGGCACTCAGGCACCCACAGACGTGAGAAGCTTGGTTTGAGGTACACGACATTCTGACGGTTGGATCAAAGACATACGGTGCATATGGATAGTATTATCATTGAACTGCAAGTCCAAAGGGTGTTGATCTAGCTCGCGTCAGACTGAGAACTTGATGTCCTACTGCTATCGGTGGTGGCTTGCTGCTATCATCAATGGTCATCTGAGCCGCGACCACCCCTGCGAGCCCCCTGCATGATCCTTGACCTTCCCCAGCCTCTCGCCCCTTGCCTGCCGGGATCCACCGCTGCAACGTCACGACATCACTCATGCCTTATCAGCTTCAAAACCCAGAGTCACCTGCACATGCGCCTTTATTTCATATTCAAGAAGCAACACAAACATCGACCCCTTCTTGAGGCTCTACGGCACCTGTTCCACGATGGCTGTGTCCCGGCTGTTCGGTCTGGCCTCGCTTGCCACCACTTCCCTCCATGCCGTCTCTGCATCCGCCGCCCAGCTGCAGCAGCCGTTGTTCGACGATGCCTACCAAGCAGCTCTAACCTCGGCAAAGAAACCTTTAGTTGACAGCGAGGCTCTGCAGGACAGTATCTCCATCGATAGGCTTCTCAAGGGCGCCCAGGACTTGTATGACATAGCAAACCTCAGCTCGCATGAGTATAATCGCCCGACACGGGTTATTGGCAGTCAAGGTAAGACCGCGCCCGCCTGACCTGAACCGTGATGGGAGAGGCGATGTCTGGTGTCTCCCACATAAAGTCCATGACTGACAAAGGTATAGGTCACTTGGGAACATTGGACTACATCCGCAAATCCATCTCAGAACTGGGGGCCTACTACGAGATCCTTGAGCAACCCTTCCCTGCCTATGTCGGCTGGGTTCAGGAGTTCCGTCTTGTCATCGGCGACAAATTTTATGAGGCTGCGCAACCTATGAGCCTGACTCCCCCAACCAAAGACAGGGAGCCCGAACGTGGTGATCTGGTTCTTGTCGATAACACCGGATGCTCCTCGGAGGACTACCCATCCAGTGTCAAGGGGAACATCGCCTTCATTAGCCGCGGTACCTGTGCCTTTGGTGACAAGTCTGCCCTGGCAGGCAAGGCAGGAGCCATCGCCGCTGTGATCTACAACAACGAGAAGGGCGAGCTGTCCGGAACACTTGGTACCCCTGATGACAACCACGTTGCCACCTTCGGCATTCCTCTGGTCGATGCCGAGCCTCTGCTCAAGAAGCTGGAGGACAAGGAGACGGTCGATGCGATTGCTTATATCAGCTCTTGGGTCAACAGCGCCATCACAAAGAACATCGTCATCCAGACCGTGGAGGGCGATCCAAACAACTGCGTCGCTCTCGGCGCCCATTCTGACAGCGTCGAGGCAGGCCCGGGAATCAACGATGACGGATCGGGCACGCTGTCTCTCCTCGAAGTCGCGAAGCAGCTCACCAAGTTCCGCGTCAACAACTGCGTGCGCTTCGCCTGGTGGTCGGCCGAGGAGGAGGGCCTCGTCGGCTCCAGCTATTACGCTTCCAACCTGTCCCCTGACGAGAACCTCAAGGTCCGCCTGTTCATGGACTACGACATGCTCGCGAGTCCAAATTTCGCCTACCAAGTTTACAATGCCACCAACGACGCACACCCCGTTGGCTCCGAGGAGCTCCGTGACCTCTACGTCGACTGGTATGAGGCCCACGATCTCAACTACACCTTCATCCCATTCGACGGCCGCAGTGACTACGACGGATTCATCCGAGCCGGAATCCCTGCTGGTGGCATCGCCACAGGTGCCGAGGTCATCAAGACGGAGGAGGAGCGCGAGCTGTTTGGTGGCAATGCGGGCGAGGCCTTTGACGAATGCTATCATCAGCTCTGCGATGACACTGGCAACGTCAACGTGACTGCCTGGGAGCTCAACACCAAGCTGGTTGCACATAGCGTGGCCACCTATGCGGCCTCATTCGAGGGCTTCCCGAAGCGGGACCCGGATGCCCTGCGGGTAACTAGTGCGGAGACGAGCAAGTACGCCCAGACAGTCAAGTACCGTGGCGACCATCTGTTCATTTAAACAGCAGCAGTCGCTGTGTTGTATTTCTGAGTTGCATATTTGTATCATCCACACTTTCTGTCTATCACGTCATTGCATTTTCCTCTTTGTATGTAGCATGATTTCTTAGACTAGATGGCATCCATACCTGTTTTCGAGTACCCAATTTGGAAATCCTGTTCAAGAACATGTCAAAAATGCTGGACGTGTGCATTGTGTTGCACAAAGTATCATTATGCGCACCTTTGCCTAGGAGCTGGTGTCGTTCCCACTCCAGCCGTTGCTTCACAAGTCGAGAGAATCCAGAAGACAGCCTGCATAAGGGGAAGAGGACATCTTTACTACGCTACGCCTGATACAGATGGGACGAAGTTTAAAGCACTTCCCCGGATTTACATGCCCCAATACCAGTGTCGGCTTGTAATTCCGACCCCGACCCGTGCCGACCGACAACACTTGGCGGCCCTCCGCGTCGGGAAACTCGACCATGCCGTCCCCCACTTGCCGGCTTTAGGAGCAGCATCCTGAGGATGTGCCAGATCCGTCCAACTCATTCATGAAACACCTCTTCTAATAGACATCCACAATTTCCTGCACAGTCCAGAAACCACTTGTCTCCCCATTTGTAAACTAAGTCCTTCCCAAAGTCTTCCCAACATCCACAGCACCAACACCCAAAATGTCAGACCCAAGCCAGCCCCAGTACGACACCAAAGACGAGGTGATGTGGTACATCGCAGTGCAGAAGGAGCCCTCCTGGGAGCAGGACCGCTTCCTGCACGAGTACCAAAAGGTGCACGTCGACCTGGCGCGCGAGGGCCACAGGCACACCAAGCTGCCGCTCAACTACGTGCAGGTGGGCGCGCGGGGGCTGCCCCACGATGAGGAGCACAGCCCGCCCGACGCGTGGGACTTTGTGACGTGCCTGTACTGGCCGAGCGCGTTTGTCGTCTGGAAGGGGTTCCAGAGCCCCGCGTACCAGGAGACGGCGGGGAAGCATGTCTTTTGCAGGCTGGATCAGAAGGGCGTGCTGGCGAGGAAGGTTGGTGAGGTGGGCAATGTGACGGAGAGGTTTGTTGGGGATGGGGAGTTTGCTGTGCATGTGTTTCACAGGCGGGCAAAGGGGAGCGAGGAGGTTGACCAGGGCTGGGTTGATGGGCGGGTTGAGCTGGTGAGAGGGCTGGCTGGGGAGGGGAGTGTGCTGCGGCAGTACAGCATCTGGAAGGATGTGACGCCCGAAGATACGGACACTTTCTTCAAGGGGACACAATTCTCCGGGGGATCATGGCATGAGTTCACAGCTGTTGAACGGTATGTGTTTAAGAACGGAGACGAGGCGGCTTCATTCTGGACGGAAAATCGGACATTGATCGCCGGGAGACCCGGGTCGACGTATGCCGTAGGAGGGACTGCGTCTGTTGCCATCTAGCCATCTTGTCTATTCAGACGAGTTATAGGATGGAAATAGGGCACTTATTCAAAGAATTCGGATATTTGTACGTGCAAAAAGGAGGGTAGACTGGTATATCAATAAGAG
>JACBFG010000051.1:65030-118126 GCA_013435955.1 Diaporthe sp. HANT25 | reverse complement strand
CAGAGATTCGCACCTGCAAAAACGGAGGGTACACCGGTACATAACTCGCTCGCTCATACCAATTTCAACAACACCGCAAACACACACGTGGATATTAGGTCTGGGTGTATTAGGTCTGGGTGTGTTAGGTCTGGGTGTGTTAGGTCTGGGTGTGTCAGGTATATCTGTATTTGGCTGGGCGTGTTATGGCTGCCCAGGTGGTTATTGGGTCTGGGAAGGCATGTGGGTTGGCTATGGGTGAGCGAGTTTTGTACCCGTGTACCCTCCGTTTTGCCCGGTGCGAATCTCTCTTTTCATCAATAATACCCGACCACCTGGGGCAGATAGAGATCCACACACTAACGTCGGTGAAAGGTCTTAGTATTTATCCGGGCAATGGCCATTGCTTTGTTTCTGGGCATGCAAACTGTCTATCGGCCAGTGAATCATATACTGAGGTGCCCTATGTTTTCCCTGGTTTGGATATTTGAGTGCATCACACGTGATCTGCCAGTGTTTACCTAGGTACCCAGGATTTCAGCTTTGGAAGTGATTTGACCGCAGTCTGCAATGGAGGCTTTTCCTTTGATAGCCCGTGCTTCTCCCCACAACAAAGGCCACAACACCTATTTGCCCAGCTCGCCTGTTTGAAAGATTGGTCTCTTGCCGCTCGCCGATGCTCGATTTGATTCCATCTTCACAGACAGCCTCCATCCTCCCTCATACGAGTTGAGCAGCACAAGATCGATCACTAGCATTTACTCCAGCACATAAAGTCTTGAAGGGAACAGTCTAGAAGACTGCAGCCCCCCAGTCTAGATTGACATTGTCCTACTGTGAGTAGCCATTATCTAATATCGGGCCAGAGCTGAACCAGGTTAACTTATTCCATAGAGCGTCGACACATTATTCAAGAGTGTCAGCGTCAACGGTATCGCGAATCCTGCACACGGACACAGTCGCATCATTAATGCGACATCACTCAGTTCATCTAGCCGTCTCCACCCACCAACACCAGCAATGAAGATCGAGGACACCTGCGAAGAATACAAGCAATTAATTGCGACGTCCTACGACTGGGAAGACTCGTTCAGATCTGTTCACACTCACAGAAATGTCTTCCTTGTCTTCTTTCAGTGGCTGATTACAACCTTCCTTAGAAGGATACTCATGCTTTTCATGTGGAACGCGAGGCAGCCAGAATATGTCCGCCTGAAAATCATGGACAGAACTTGCAGCATTTTCAAGAACTACGACATGGTCAACCGGACTCTGGCTCGCCATGAGCGCACTATTCAAAAGCGTTGGTGGAAGAAGAATCACAAACAAAGATTGAAGATCCTGCTCCAAGCTTGGCCCGACATGGCTTCGGCCCATCGCCCCGACTTCCAAGCCTTTCGTAGAGAAGTGAAGGGCGATCGAAAGACTCGCACACTATTTCGAGACCACTATATGTGGCCATACATCAATCAAGACGATCTTTGCAAGCCAAATGTATTGCTACTGCTTCTCAATGCCCGGGGCCGCAACCTCCCCGGCGTATTTGCTGCCGGAGATTTGGAAGCCATGTATCTGGGCAGGCGGTTGAGAGCTCTAAAGTCTCCGCAACTGCGTGGATACATCATGGTCATGGACGGCCCTCTCCGTGAAGAAGATTACGGAAAGCTCGAGCCCCGTGACCTCAAAACCGACTGGTTGGAGGGAGATCAGAAGCAGATCAGCCCTGGCGAAGGTCTCCTCATACTTGAAGCACAAGACAGGCTGCTCGGTTTTCTTGTTAGCTGCTGCCAACAGATCCTTCATGATATCCCTGCAGCAGAAATGTTCAGCGACCGTTTTCCATTGGTGACCGAGCCCCAGCTCAAGGCGGAAACCGAGATCAACGGCTTCAATTCTCTTGCCATCATGGCTGCGGAGGCACCATACCGCATTCCGGCAAAGCTTGACTTTGACCGGCTCATATCAATCCTTTCTGCCAGAGCATCAGCTGCCAAAGATCACTTGTGGGCATTACGCGAGGACCCTGGATATTTCTTCGAGCATGTTCGCGAGATGAAAGAGCACGACGCAGAGAACGTTAAGGACGAGAGTGGATTTACCCCTTTCGATGATTGTGAAGGGTCACAGAGATTCTGGGCAAGAAGTATCACAGTACTGTTGTACGAGGCATACGGAAATCACGAGATGTACTCGCAGCTCCACGACGAGGCACGACACTTGCAGGCGCTCCAGAAACTTTATGAATCACAAATTGTCCCAGAAAAAGACCTCCCTGAGTGGTATCTGTGGGCCATTTTGAAATTCTACTCCGACTTGAGAGAGATGGCTGTTCGAGTCTGTTCTCGATTGCAGGTCGCAACGGCATCTCCGCCGATGCGGCACCTTTGTGTCCGTGCCAAACCGACCTCTTCGTCCGAGCCTGAGATAGTACAGATCAATTTCATACTGAGCAAGAAGATAAGCAAGGCTGAGGGCCAGCTCATCCTATTATTGTCGACCCTGTGTGCGTTCGGAAGATCGGCGGATGCATTTCGATGGACACTGGTCATGGACGAACTCGATAAACTTTTGGAATCGGAACCACGCGCCAGAGAGCTCATCTCTCCGTACATCGCGAGGCGCTTGAGCGAGCTTTCTATAATTTCTCATTGCATGCGACAGCTGGAACGTTATCAGCCGTGGGCAAGAAGCTTCGTCAACATGGCTGCCATGCGCCAGAAGCAGCTTACGGAGGATTTTTGTCGGCGGTTCCGTGCCTGGATCACGATGAAGAAGAAGTTCAATTCCAGAACCATGAAAGAAATTTTCGAAAAGACACATCCAGTGGGTGGAAAGTTCAATTACCCCGTCGGCAAACGCCGCTCGAAAGAAAATGTCGAGGCCCTCCGACGGGCTGAGTCGAAGCTAGATGAATTTTGGGCTCTTTTCGATGAACACATGTTCCGAGACACGGGGGGCATAGACAAGACAGCTTTGTATCAATTGCTATCGCAGCCTCGAGCACTTCAGCGAACACCGGAATGGACCGAGCCACAGTCCCCGCAAAAGTCAACGCTGAGCTCAGAGCCGCTTCCAGACATCGTGACCAAGCCGTTCTCTGCGTTCTACGCCAGCCAACCTGGAAATGGGCTGCACAACCCCAAAGATCGCATATCCCCGCCCCAGAAGCCCAAGGTGAAGACCAGGAAGGCAGCTTCTGACACCGTCCCCGAGGATGATGCCCGGGACCAGTTGCCCGAACCACAAGCTCACATGGGCCCTCCGTCTCAAGTGCAGGTGGACCGGCGTACCTACCACATTTTTCGTACGCTATTCTTCAATCCTGCATCCACCTCGACGCCTGCGGAGATTCCGTGGATCGATTTCGTCCGTGCCATGGTTGCCTTGGGATTCAGTGCTGAGCTGCTCTACGGCTCGGTCTGGCTTTTCTGCCCGTTAACGAACGACCTAAACCAGAGTATCCAGTTTCACGAACCCCATCCACGACGCAAACTTCATTTCACGACTGCCAGACGGTTCGGACGAAGGCTGAATCGGGCATTTGGTTGGACTGCAGATACATTTATTATGAAGGAGAATTGAGAGTTTTCTTCGAGAACTTGAGGAACAGCTTTCCCGTGGAAAAGGGACAGGGGCGAGTGTTCAACTCTAACTATTGGAGCACAAGGGTTCGTTCAAGATCGAGCCGTGAGGTCGTGGACGTGGAGACGATGAGGTCTGGCTCGCATA
The DNA here is from genome assembly GCA_013435955.1 of Diaporthe sp. HANT25. Classification (NCBI taxonomy): domain Eukaryota; kingdom Fungi; phylum Ascomycota; class Sordariomycetes; order Diaporthales; family Diaporthaceae; genus Diaporthe; species Diaporthe sp. HANT25. The sequence goes on along the minus strand of JACBFG010000051.1, from coordinate 114,418 downwards.
TCGCCAAGATCCCGATCGTCACAGAGATCACAGGATCCAAGCTCGTTGCACTCACTCTTCAGAAACCTCGCCGTCGAGAAAATCTGGCCCAGCGCTCTCATCGGAGTCTGCTGGCCAGTCAGCAGGTATTGGACCGTTATATTCGGGTTGCTTGGCGAGGTCCGGGCTCTGTGAACATTGTGATCAGAGCAATTGCTCAACTACTCTAGAGAATAGAATAGACAACCGTGGTCGCAAACTTCAGGATGTGTGGAATTTACCCACCAGTTGTGCCTTCATTCATGGCTCCCTGCCAAACACGTCTTCAGCCATTGAGCACCCTGGCGTACTAGCAAGCAACGCTTCCAAGGCTGCTGTACGTGATGACGGACGATTAGAAAGGTGATTTACCACGAATCACGTTCGTGTCACGCTGGAATCGACAGTTAGGTGGACGCGACCCATGTTATCCACACCCCGCGAAACGATTGCCGCGATTCGGCAGTGGTCTTGCTGGGTCTGGCATCGCTCCCGATTGGGGGGATTTCCCGTCCGTAAGCCGAGGCTCCAAGCGCAGACAATCTCGACACCACGTAACCCGGGGGCTATATGATAGTCTTGCTATTGGAGGATTAAGATCTTCCCCTTTTATGTGGTGGAGGTGATGCCAAATGGAGGATGTTGACTACCATGCTCCGCAACCTACTTCGATCACGAGTGACGCGTTCCTCAGGCCAGTGCATCTTCACGATGGAGTCGTGCACGTGTATATAAGGCTGCCAAGGTGCCAAGACAATTACGATCTCTTGAATATCTGCCTTGGCATCAGACCACTGCCGTGATTCGTCTCTAGCCGCCGTCAAGATCGACAATGAAGTCCTACACCTGCTGCTCCCTGCTCGTGGCAGCCTTTGCCGCCTGTGTCGCGGCCTCTCCCGTCGCCGAGCCGGGGCCTGCCATCACCCCTGCCCCCAGCGCCGAAACGATCAAGAGGGCTACCAGCTGTACCTTCTCCGGCTCGTCTGGCGCCTCGCTTGCCAGCGTCAGCCAGAAGTCATGTGCCACTCTCGTGCTGTCCTCGCTTGTGGTTCCGTCTGGTACTACTCTGGATCTCTCCAGTCTCGCGGATGATACCACTGTAAATACAAACTTATTCCTCCATGTCCCACTTAATTATGCGCAGGCACCAAGCTGACCATGACAGGTCATCTTCGAGGGCACGACGACCTGGGGCTACAAAGAGTGGGATGGTCCCCTCCTGCAGATCGAGGGCAAGTCCATCACCGTCCAGGGAGCATCCGGTGCCGTTCTCGACGGCGGTGGTTCCAAGTACTGGGATGGTGAGGGTGGCTCTGGCGGCGTGACGAAACCCAAGTTCTTTTACGCGCATGACCTCACCAGTTCGTCCATCACCAACCTGCACATACAGAACACGCCCATCCAGGCCGTCAGCATCAACGGTGCGGATGGGCTTACGATTACCGACATGACTATCGACAACTCGGCCGGTGACAGCAAGGGCAAAAACACCGACTGCTTCGATATTGGGAGCTCGTCCAATGTTGTCATTACCGGTGCGAACTGTTATAACCAGGATGACTGCGTTGCTGTCAACTCTGGAACTGTGAGGACATTCCGTCGTACTGGTGGCTCTTGGAACATGAACTAATGGCATGACCAGGGAATCACTTTTGAGAACTCAGTATGCTCCGGCGGTCATGGTCTATCTATTGGGTCGGTTGGGGGTCGATCAGACAACACGGTCGACACGGTTACCTTCTCCAACAACGAGGTCAAGAACTCAGTGAACGGTGAGTGTAGAGATCAGGCCCCGTACAAATGTTGACTATGCGGTCTAATACCTACCCAGGAATCCGAGTCAAGGCCACCGAGGGCGACACTGGCACGATCAAGGGTGTTACTTACAAGCAGATCACACTGTCAGCTATCTCTAAGTAAGGCCCACCGCCCCAAAACCCAGACCCGTATGATCATGGACGAGTAACCTTGTTGCTGACAACCATTCTTTCTTCCCTCAGGTACGGTGTCCTGATCGAGCAGAACTACGACAGCGGAGACCTGGATGGTGGCACCGCCTCATCGGGCATCCCCATCACAGGCCTTACCCTCAACAACATCTCCGGTTCGGGTGCTGTCTCCAGCAGCGGGTACGACGTCGTGGTCGTCTGTGGCTCTGGCGCTTGCTCTGGGTGGACTTGGGAGAGCGTAACGGTGACTGGAGGCAAGAAGTACAGCGGCTGCACGAACGTACCGTCTGGTGTGGCTTGCTCATAACTTGAAATGAACGGGCTGGCGGTGCCGTCTCCCTGGCGGCTTGGCCACGACAGTGCTGCTGCATTTTGCAACATCGGAGAGTTCATCCTTCATCTTGTTCGCTGGGTTGAAGTTTGAGTGGGCAAATTAGTTATTCGCCCAGTGTACATACTTACTTTGGTTTTCACCCCTTCACCAAACGGGACCAGATTCCAACATTTCTAAATAATCTCACACCCTTTCCCTCCCCCTGATCTCAGTCGAAGACTCTTTGTGGTGTCTCTCCCATGGTATCCTACCACGCGGCAACGTCTTCGTGGGATGATCTCTCCTAGAATAGACTACTTCTCCGTGATAACATTTTCTGGGGCATATCGCGCAGCAGCAAATGCTGTCGATCTGTACAACCCCTACATAATTCTTCACATAATTGTTTCATAGAATGGGTCAGTCAAGAATTTCAGTAGATTGTAATATTCACGCCATAAGGGCAACCCTATACTGAATTGAGTAGTGGATGATCCAACGGGCCCATCTGCCAGGACATTTGTGCGTATGGATAAGAGCATCGTGCCCTGTGCATGCATCTTCCTAAAATCTTCAAAGCCCCCAAGAGCATGTCTTCACATTCATGCCGGAAAGGAACGTAACAATAGTACACCACTCGTATTCGAAAATTTCCCCGCAGGGCTTTGATAATGGAACCCGACCCCCCCAGTCGCCTCTCCAAGCATCCAAGCGTCGAGGACAGGTAGGTCATCAAAGATGACCCCTAGTGATCTTCATCTTCTGGAATTGCAAAGGTTGGCATTGGGAACGGGAGGGGAACGGTCTTTTTCCGGCCGTCACTCATGGTGATAGTTGTCATTCTCTCGGATCCAGCATTTGTCTTGTCGACGGGAGGTGTCTTGGTGGTGTCCGGCTCTACTGCTAGAGTGACAAGGGGTGGTTCCGCTAAGATAGAGTGTCAACAGTGCCAAAATGTGGTTGAAACAGGTGCTCCCTGTACTCACAAGTAATTGTTGACAGCGGGGCCTCAGACTGTTCCCCAATCATCAGGGTCGTGACTGTCGGTGGATCAACAGAGCCAGCGTGGATCTCAGACTGTTCCCTAATCATCAGGGTAGTAGTCGACGGTGGGTCAACAGAGACAACGTTCGTGTGCTGTGGCAAGCACAAGACGTCGCGGCCTAGCATTAGACCGGTGAATACGAGTAGGTTGAAGCTTGGGAACATTGTGACTACTGGCTGAGAAGACGGATATGAGTGGTTCAAACTTGAAAGTCAACAGTCAACAGATCCCATGGAGGAACAGCTGCCTCTTTTAAGTTATCTGGTGGCCATGGCCCGAACTAGCTATGAATTCAAGCTCAGAATTGCGAGGATATCTATAGACAGCAAGGTCTTTCTGTGATGTGCTGCCATCATGGCTGCCCGGTCTTCCCGATGGAAAGGTACCGCTGCTACTAGAATGTCATGCCAGTCCTTACTTGGATAAAGAGGAATTGGACCGTCTTCTCTCGAGCCGCCGGATCTCGTGTGTGATTCCCGTTGCAGTTACCTTCTCAAGACCTGTGCCACTACCTTCCAATGCTCGCACTCTTTGGTTCAACAGTGTATAGTGGTTCGATCTTTCCCATCCTTAACTCTTCTCCAACACTGGATGATACCTCTTCCCATCTGGCAACGGTATCTGCCTCAGCATCATAAGCGTATAACCATCTATTACGCATCTTCACCGATTCCGGGTCGATCTCGACCCCCTCATCCAATCCTTTGAGAGCATTGTGCCATCGATCACGAAGGTCTTCTCCAGCAGTCTGGCTTTGTCTAGTCCGTGCGAACCTAATTTTCTCGTAGGCCCTCGTCTGTCGCGGACGGTGTCAGTTTGGGGCTAATTCAGTTGACAGCTCTCTGGCGCCAGCGTTGACCTATTATGTGATACTTACTGCTAGTGGGATATGGTCGCGTCCCGCAAGCTTCAGACACACTGCGAGGACCGCGGCGCTTTCTGTTGCTTGACTCGCACCTTGCGCGCTAGTGGGGAGATGTGGATGACAGCTGTCACCGAGGAGGGCAATATTGTGTTGTTTGGAAACCCAAGTCGGCAATGGATCTCGGTAACAGATCTTCCAATCCAAGAGCGCCGGTGTTTTCTCGACTGCCGCGGCAATCCTGGGATCCAAGCCCTGAATGTGCTCTCGCACGTCGGCCATGTCACCTTCCTGGAACCAAGACTCCTTGATTTCCATGTCCGCCTCATGAGAGAGCTTGCGTGTTATTATCCAGTTGAATTCATCGCCACCACGCAAGGTATTCTGGACGAGATGCGTATCTAGCCCAATCCTGTGGAAGTTAGAATTGGTTTCAAGCGAAAGGGAAGAAATTTGAAATCGAGAGAGGAGGGTTACACACCAGATATTCACACAGTCGTGATCAATGAAATCTTGACATAACGGGTCGCCCTTCAGATGCTCGCCAGGAAAATACGCTCTCCAGCATGAATACCCGCTGCTTTTTGGAGCGTCTGTAAATCCCAGGACGAGCTCTCGTGCTCGGCTCTTGATACCGTCTGCGCCCACAATAACATCTGCTCTCAGTACTGTACCATCCTTGAATGTGACGCTGGGCCTCGAGTCCCCACCGTCACCTTCGCCAAATCCTACAACCTCATATCCCATCTTAATCTCGATGTTGGCATCTCGAACGCCTTGCAAGAATGCTTCGTGGTAGTCTCCCCGGTGGCCTATATGGCCGGCCATATCCATCAACGGCTGCTGGGCCAGGATCTTGCCATCGTGCCACCTGCGAATCTGCATATCCGGTGATTGGTTTCCAATAGATGTGAGTGAGTGATACAAGGCATCGCCACCCCAACGACGTAGCAGCTTGAGGGCGTTTTCGCCAAGACCCAGGGAGTCGCCCAGCCGGCGGAAGTTTGCGAGCTTCTCATAGACAACGACGTCGTGCCCGTGATGCTTCATGGCGAGCGCCGCAGCGCATCCGCCTAGGCCGGCTCCGATGACAATCACTGCGCCATGTGAGCACGTCTTTGCACATGTTTGCGTTTTTGAGGATACTCACCCTCGATGCCGGTCCGCCCTTTGTCCGTGACAGCCATCTCTGGGGTCGACTTTTGAGAAATGCTTGAGAACAAGGCAACCTTGGAAGATAAATTGAAAGAAGTGCTTCGTACGTTGAACTGGAAATGTATTATCTTGATGACCACAGCCGTTGTTCTGAATGCACTCAGCTCTGGCTATCGAAGCGGGCCACCTACCCCGCGAACCGAAGCTACGGGTCAGATGTGGTACAATAGGGCGTGAGGGGACACCCGGATGATCATCTGTGGCCCGGTAATGCTGTCTGGCTCCCGAATGCGGGACCGAGATAATCCCCCTCGCGCCCATATACCTAGAGGCTCCGAGACGTCAGACTAAAGTGTTGGCCATCCATATGCTTACTGTATCTGCATTTGCACACATCACATGTAACATATCCCAATAGCATCTGACTGGCATCTGCTCAGTTATGGTAGTGGAGATAGCCAATCGGTCTCTCACTATTTGACTACATCCTAAATACAATATGTCCCAAGAGATGTTCTTGGGTATATGAATTGAACTTTTGGGATCATCATCGGATATTCTGACGAGTAGTGATTCCGTGACGTGAAGTAGATCCAAGGGCTCTCAGGTTGACATTGAAAATTGCCAGCCAGGAAGAACCCAGCAGCCCATTTCAGCCCTTTAGTCGCAGTTCTCCTTACCACCGCCGGAGCTCAGGTCATCTGGAATCAGGACGCTGCAAAAATTGTTAGCAAGTGTAGTTGACAAATGTGGGCTCAAAGTGTTACCTGTCGATCAAGTGTCCGACCCCGTTCGATAAGAGGATATCGGCCGAGATCACCGTCGCATCGTTGACAGTGATTGTGCCATCGGTGTTGGTGACGGTGAGATGCTCGCCAAGGGCGCTCTCAACAACTGTGTCACCGGCAGGAATATCGGGGGAGTATATAACCGCATCCTGAACGATATGCTTCAGGAGCACTGACTGAAGCTGTTCCGTGGTCAGGTTGGCTACGGTGTCGGCGATAGCTTCAAATGCCTCGTTGGTAGGGATGAAGACGGTGATATTTGGCGTAGAATCGATGGTTTCGACCAAGCCCGCGCTCGTCAGAGCACCCACAATGCCGGTGAGCCCTGCAGCAGTAGCGGTGGTGGAGGCGTTGGTTGGGATGGTGAGAACAGCATCAATTTTATGAATTGTTGCGCCCCCAACGACAATATCCTACGTTTTGTTTTAGTCACGATGGAGGTAGACGTCCGAGCTATCCGAGTTTCAAAATTGCACTTACAGCTTGGGTCACGGTGGAGGTCGCGAGGTTTCCTGACCGGAGGATCACACTCGATCCATTGAGCTGGGCACCCAGGTTCTGGGCGGGAGTGACAAGTGTTGCTGCGGCACCTCCAATGACGTTCTCAGGGGTGAGGAGAGTTGGTACGAACTGAGGCGTAGCCGTAATGGCAGTATTGGGGATTGTCTGCGGCACCACATGGTATGATAGCACCGAGGCGATGCCGTCCACGTCGCTGTTCCCGATTGCCTGCCCAGCAGCACTGGCCGGGTCGACAGCATCAAAGGCAGAGTTGATCGGAGCAAAGATCGTAATGCCTTCGGCAGCGTCGAGCTGGTCTGCAAGACCCGGAACCGCGGAGATGGCACCGAGGAGGGTGCTCAGGTCCGGGTCCGCTTGCAGAGCAGCTACCAAGTCTTGAGCCTTGGCTTGGGCCGCAAGGGCCAGAACGGTGACCGCAGATAGATACTTCATGTCGTTCTCAGTGACAAAGATGTGATGGATAGTCAATTAACATTGAAATGAGTGTGATATCTACCGTTTGGGAAATGATAATGGTGGACCTCTTAGGGAATTTGACAACATATATACGCAACTCAATATTGAGTGCTTCTTGATCATATCCTTCACCATTCTCACTTGGTCACGCTGTGCTTCAAGACATACGGCGATCCGTGATCGTAAGTTCGTTGGAGTCGTCATAGACTGCTGACAATCAATCTCGCAGAGGCTTTCGTATAGCATGCAAAGCTGCGCCCGCCAGCGATGTTACCCATAGAAAGGAGAGAAGTATCTCATTTCCTTGCCCCTGATCTGATTGAGGCAGCTTGTCTTGGTTCATCCCTGAAATTCGGAGGGCGTTCCTGTTGAGACCAGCATTCTCCGCAGCCTCAGTACAATTAAGTGTTCATTGATGTTTCCCCATCTTGCCGATCTGAACTCACGCCAAGACGGGACGGCGGGAGGTGCTTCTCGAAGACAGGCTTTATACGGGCCAATTGACCCCGAATTATATTTCTTTCTGCACCTTCACCCACACACATGCGGGTATATCATTTCCATTATTAAGGGGGCTTGGTATGACCGCATGCCATGGTGGATCTTGGAACCCTGGTGTGAGCAGGATTCGTACGGAAGGTCGCAATGCAGTTCGGAGAGGCTGAAAAGTGTACTCGTCATGACAAGACCTATCCCGGAGGATAAATGCATGAGCTCCAAACTTAATTTCACAGCCGAGTGGCCAGCCAGGTCCTCAAATGTTAACTCGAGCAGCCTGTCGTGATTCACTCCTGGATCACGTTGAGCATTGTGAGAGGGTGGAGGCAAAGTCTATGTCAGACTTGGGATGAACCAATGTCAAACTGATGGCCTTGGTTGGCAACTCATGTTGCGTCTCTCTGTGTTTTGTCATGCAGACTCTGAGACTTCCCGGAAGACCCTCGTGCTCGTGGCGCCCTTCGCGGCAGATGCAAATCTACGGGCTCCATGTACGGAATTTTCAACTTTTAGTGAAGGTGCATTCGCTTAACACCTTGGTAGGTAACACAGGCCTTCAAAGGGTCTCCAATCGCTGCTTGTTCCATTGACTTGGACCTAATGCTGATATATCGACGCGAGGGGCTCATAGGTATGCTTACCTTAGAGCGACCGCACTGTGAATCTGCGTAAGAAGTAGCACATCAGGTACCTGTGTATCGGACTACAAGGCAGTCCAATTTTGGATGAATAGCCCTTGTGAGAGGGAACTATTCTACGGTGCTGTTAAAGACATACACTGTTTTTATCTTGTAAAAATGAGCAGGACTAGCTACTAGATGCCAATTCCAGGATGTTTCCTGACGTATCAAAGCTCACTCATCTAGTATCTTTCGATTCTCTCGTTGCCGCCCGCTTGTTCATTTTTCAGCATTGGATCTGATTCCGTCTCTGAGAGGGATCGTTTCTTCGCCTGACATGTTTTTGTAAGTCGTGTCATTCCTGATTCCCTTGTTTTCAGCCCTCTCCATTTCTTGATATTGGCTGGAAACCATCACTCCGAAAGATTTGCTCGAGTCATCTAGGCATCAAAATAGTCAGCTTTACGAGAATGAATATGTGATTTATCCACCGAGGAAGTTGAACCAGGCACTCACATATATACACGGCCAACAACTCAATGCCGATTGGTATCCATGTCGTCAGCGATAGAACTTGACCAAATGTCCACTCGTTATCCTCGTTCGCGCTGCCAGCCTTGGTCAATACATCGTGGCGATATGCTGTAAAGAGGCCAAGAAAGGCCCACATAACGACAAGACAGATCAACCCGTTGCTGATACGCAGCCAAAGCCGACACCTGGCCCATATGTCCCAGATCCTGGGCCTCTGCTGAAGGGCTGGCTTCCACCAACGCCCTAAGTAGATATCCGCGAGATTGTAGAGCCACCACGCGCAATTCGCCAACATGATTCCGTGGCCCACACTGAGCAATGTCTGTAGAGACTGGCGAAGACTCTCGGACTGGCAATTGGAAAACCAGGCTATCTGGCTGAGTTCGGAGCCAGTGCTGCTATCTATCGCGGCCAGATCTTCCACGGTGCTGCGATATTCGAGCCGATAGAGAATTTCGACGACAAGAGCGAAGACGAATACCAGGTCCCAGAGAACCAAGCGAACACGCCGTCGCCGAAGGTCTCGCGAAACTGACTGCAGCACAAATGCGGGAAACACCGCAAAGGCGGATAAGAAAACGCAGTTTTGGAGGCCGAAGAGGGAATGAATCTCCTCTGGATGGAGGATCAGGGCTGAGTACCGAGTGACAGCGGCCACGAGCATCGAAATTGCGAATAGTAGCATAGCGTCCAAGAATGCCATAACGGACCCCTCGAAACCAGAAGCGAATTTTCGATACCTTGCAGCCCACTGTGAAGACCCTAGAGAGCCACCGTATGTTTCCATAATGCCCGGAGCAATAGCGAAGTAATACAGAGTTGCGAATATCGCGACCATGTAGTACGAAATCATCATCTGCTTAGCATTAGAACCCATTGCAGCAAATGCATGCGAGACAGTCTTCGGGTGAAAAGGACTAACGCCGATGCCTGATAGGTCCGAGTCACCTGAGAAGCCCAAATTCGGGCAAACCTTGGGGCCACAATTCTGAAGTGAGAACATTCCGATGCCCTGTAGTCTGTCTTCATCCATGTAGTCGAAGAAATCCAAATACCAGAGTAACAGGTCACCATCGGTTGGCTGAGTCCAGTTACTGGGCACGAGTGATCTCAAAAAGTCGACGACAATCCTCATAGGGATATCGTCGTGGCCCGAGGCATCGGAACTGGCAGCACCGGATGCAATTACAAAAATGTGGGCTATCCAAGGGGAGATGGCATTGCAGTCGGAGATATTCAGCCATGACTGAGGAGGCACCTCCCAGGAGGCATTGACAGACCACTCAGCCATTCCGGCCCGTAGAAGGTGCCGATTAGGGTTGCAGTTTGAGAAGCTTTGAGCGTCGGGTCAGACAGGGCGACGAAATATGAGATGGCTGCAGTATTCGCAGAACACAATTGTGGAGTTTGGAATGGAGGCTGAGGGAGATGGGAAGTCCTCAGAAATAAATCAACCCTCCTGTCAGGCTGCAGGAGTACGAGAGTGATGTTGTTGGGACAGGGATAAGTGAGGCAATGTGCTTGTTGGTCGCGGTTGGCTGCCACACTCAGCCCGAGAGCCTGTGGCAACAAGTTCTACTTGCAGGGCTTGGGGCATTGGGGTAGTTTGTACCCTGTTCCTCTCTGGGAAAACATGGCATTGGCTGCCGTAATAATAAAAGCACCGGCTACGCGGAAGCTGTGGCCACGGTCGTTCGGTACAATAGCCAGTTTCCGAAACCATTAACGTCTGTCATCGGGCTATCTCTGAATGTCCACTGGTACTGAGAAGTGTGGGAATATATCTGCCTGGAAGCATTGCATGGTCAACTCAATCCGGCCCAGCAAGGGCCACAAATTCTGCACGAAAGCGGCGCAGTCACAACATCAATCCTCCGCGAGTTCCACCAGGGCTGAGAAGGCAGCTATCCATTGGGTATTCAACATGCATGCGGGCACTTGGATGCCTGGTAAGGGCATATTGGGCAGTCCGGGACTGGTGGTTGTCTGCGGTGTGGGTGCATGTGCAAATGCCTGTGGGCTAGTGAGCTACATCCTGATGCATCCTCCGTTCGTTAAGACGCGAATGGATAATCCGACTTCTTTCATGGCATTCAGTAATCTGCGAAGTACACGACATGTCCTCGACTCCCATTCTTGTCTGTCCTCTTTTAATTTCTGAAGCCTATTCCTGATTACACTTCGAAAAGCTGATCGAGAGGCATTTATTTGGGGATTTCAGGTTCTGCTAAACATTCTGTGCTCATTCGCTTTTGAGAAACTCCTGCTCCTGCGAATCCAAGTCTCATGAAATTGGCTGCTCCAGACAGAGAAGGCTAAGTGTCCTCCGAAAGGTGATCAGGTTCTTGTTGACTGGAACTTGTTCAGCTGGATCACTCGAGCTACGCTTGGGTACCGTAAGTAACTGGGTCCATCGATGCTCAGGTTTCTTAGGCGTTTGGAGGAAGACATTAAGCTGCTAGTGACCTTCACAGTGTATTGACCCATTCTTCTTCAAATGGAAAACAAAAAACACAGGGCCATCCCAACATCAATCTGAATCAACCTTCCGTTCCCTTCCTCTCTCGTCATCGCTCCTCGTCGATCGTCGTCGATCATCCACAAGAATCGCTCTTCACATTGAAATAAGTCTTCGTCTACGTATTTCATAAAGCAACATGACTCCCTCCAACCCCAGCCCAGGTGAGCAGCAGTTCCGCCTCGAGGTCCAGCGCCTGGAGACAGAGCGCGGTCTCAACAACGAGCAGGCGTACCTGATGGTTGCCGCCGCTGTCATCTCCCACCCTGTCTCTCACTTCGTCCGAGACTCCATCACCTGCGCCGGTAATCTCTTTGTCGCCAAAGTCGACGCCGACTCCGAGGCTCTCGACGCCAACTACAAGGGCCAGTTTGCCCGCATGAAGAAGTACAACATCCTCAAGCTTCACCAAGCACGTATGAATACACAACTCATCCTTTCGCACCTCAGCAGCAGGCCCTTTGAGTACTACGAGTCTGCCCCGACACTCCCCTCGGCAACAGGGATTGCCTCAATGGGAATACCATGGGCCCTGGTGTTGAGATGGTCCAGCTTCACTGCCGCACTCCCAACGGCGACAGATACCATGCGTTTTCAGTCGGCGAGCTCGGTGTCTGGCTGGCACACATGATTGGCCAGCGTATCGATTACTGGAAGGAGTTTGCATGTTGTAAGGTTTGCGCAATCACGATCCCCGCCTGCGTAAGTCCCAAAACAAGTCTGTACCTACCAAGAAAATGCTAACACAGTCTACCTGCAGGAGTCTGAGAGCACCGCCTTCGACCTGGTGAAAGATTCAGGAGGACATGGAGTGGACTACAAACATGCCATCGTGTTTGACTTTGACAGGATATGCCGAGGTTGATGATTACATGTAGGGCACCCCAGCTGCTGTGGTGGAGATGATGGGTGGAAGCACCTGAGGTCTGACGGTCGAGTTTGAGAATCGCTTGAGATCTGGATGCAAGTGTCTCTAGGTATTCTTTGCCCATGTATAGTGGCGTTCGTGATGGTCAGCGAGCGTCCCCAACCATGCGTCCAACTCAACTGGAACAGCGGGGTTGGAGTTCTTACCATGATCGAAGCGTTTGGAAGCTTTGTTTGCCATGACGCGCGCAGTTCGTGATTTGTGATTAGAAGCCGGGCTGACAAGGACTGGAAGAGAATGCTGGCGAAGCTGAACAGGTATTGATCTACTTAGATTCACAACGCGCCAATGAGGGTGTCAATGATGAGAATGAATGGTTTTGATCCAGGAATTTGTAGAAGGGAAATCAGAGATTTCAAAGTTCATGTGCGAAGTTTGAAGGGTACTGGGTGGCTAAAGTTGAAGGCGGGGGGCAGAAGGCAGAAGGAAGGAGGCAGAAAACAGAAGGGAGAAGGCAGGGGGGCAATTCGAGCTGATGGGCAGCTGCGGTGCGCAGCTTCTATCGATAGCCCCACACCTGCTGTTCGTACCTACCTGACCAGAGAGAGCTCAACTGATGGCCCTGGAAGATCGGGGACCGTCGTCGACCGTCGACGACGAGAGAAGACAAGGGAGCGCAGGACCTGAACATGTGAGCTGGTAACCTTGGCCGAGTTTAAGCGTTCATCAAGGGCAGCTCCAACCCTTTCATTGAGTAATCTACGTTTACATACGTCAGAAGTGTTTGCTAGCACCATGGAGGCTGGAGACAATAGCAGCCTGTCAAATAATCGCAGAAAGTATTGTCCAATTGTGGTGTGTTCAGACCATTTTTGCAACGTGATCTGCCTGTCAGAATGCATACGGCAATTTTCATCCCATCTAAGCAGAATTCTGAGACTCATCTTAACTTTCAATAGGTATGTTCAATGTGCAAAAATGTGCAAACGGAGCTGCCCTTCTTACCCTCTGCTTCCCTAAATTATTTAAACCCAACCCCCCTTCCCTTCTTTCAACTTCTTGCACAACAGATCACCATCTCTCCATCCTCTCTGGTAGGCATCCTCTGGCTTCTTTCAGTTGTGCCTCTTCCCAATACGCATGCCTCTCCTGCTTATGCAGCATTCTGTCAATCGAAATTCTACACTCCAGCCTTTGCAGTACACACAGGTAATTCGGCTTCTTTTTATCTTGGCAGACTCTTCACTGACAACTTGCAACAGTTGCGATACCCTTCATCTCCATTTTCTGCAACACTCGCCGATGCTCGCCGACGGTCGCCAACGAGCAAACACTGAAATGGATCACAACACTCCACCCCACTTGCGGTCAATGCCGCAAGCTGTCCGCGACCACGCGCAGCGTCTTCGTCAAGAGTACAAGAACGACCCTGAAAAAGTTCGTCGGCACCAAAAGGAGGTCTTGCGCATCTTGCAGACCGCGAGATTGAATGAGGCAAGCTTCGGAGGTCACTGGCAGTGGATCAGCAACAACCTTCGTGATGGAACCTGGACAATGCGCGACCTGATTCGGGCGTGTCATGTCATCAAGAAGATGCCGCGTTTCGGTCTACATCCTTTGCTTGTCAAGAAGGTCCACCTCGTCACAATCGTCGGAAATCCCAAGCACCTAAAGGCTAAAGCCTGGGCGGAAAGGGCTGGTTTCATGCTCGAGGAGCTGAATTTGATGATACAAAAGGACATCATCAAGGAGACCGCTGGCGCCAATTCCCAACAGATCCGGCTTCGCTTCCCAAATGGAGAACGGCCCTTTCCCAAGTTTTTGGTCTGCCCGTCTACCAAGGTGCGCGCAAACCTCGAAGTGGGAGGACCCGCGATGGCCTTTGCCGTCATGGGCATGATTTCTCAGCTCCCGAAATCCATCAAATGGATCCATCGACAGGCCATCATCAGCAAAATCAGACAGACCGACCTCCGCAAGCGGCCGTCCAGCCTTCCCTTCATGGATCGGATCCAAAAAGCGTCAAAGACCCAGAATGAAAAGGTGGCTTTGATGGACGTCGTCCGGGGTTTGGCGCATGCTCACTGGAATGTGAGCCAGACCGGCGCATACGGATTCTTCTACAGATCTCTTCAATTTCTTGGCATCGAGGCAGTCGCAGACTACGATTTCGACTGGTCCAACATCCGTGGGACTAATGTCCTCGATGGCCAGGGCAACGAGCTAAGGATCACTACACGCATCCCACCTAAGGGACGACGAGTGGCTCCTCACCTCCGCATGCGCTTTGAGGACACCGAAGAGGGCAAGAGACTACTCGCCGACGACAGCACGGTCTAGGGAAACGGTTTGGGAGGGGAAATCTGTCCGTGCCATCAACACGAGAGTCTTTGGGGATACTCAGCATTAGGTAGTTGAGCTCTTCGGACAGCAGCAGTGCGCCTTCGACATTCAGATACCATGTCAGGTTAATGCCTGACAGAATAAAGTCAGTCGTGTGTGGTTGTTTCGTGCTTCGCTTCCAGTAATATGTGTGCCTTCTACATATGTATTTGCCCAGAGTGTCTTAATTCTCAGGCTCCTTTTAAAAACACCATTGGCTTCAATCATCGTCTTGAATGTTTACGCTAATTTTGAAACTGGAGTGATGAGGGCATGATGATGGCGTAGCCAATAGTCGTGCATGCTGCCTCGCCGTCTGTCCTTGTTTCAAGATATGCTCCTTTTGTGGCCGCTCTCTATTTCCCATGGGTTGACATACTAGTTGACGATCAAGTTTTGCTGGCTAGATCATCTAGGCGTTGTCCCTGTGCATCACAACCCGGAGTAATTTAAGCAGGTCTGACCAAGTGCCAAGCCTGGGAATAAAAAAGCACAGGAAAGCCCTGTAATTGTCTTATTGTGTTCTCTTAAACCACTGTTAGCCTTCTTGTTACTCCGTGGCTCACATTCTATAACCCAAAGTGTTCATCATTCGTAAAGCCTTTGCTAGCCATCATGGCGCCAGCAGTCCCGGTGAACAACATCCGCTATGTTGCTACCTTTCACCCATTTCTATCAGATAATCGGGCATACTGAGGCTCGCTGTCCTCTCGTCTATTCAGAGATTTGAACACTGTGCACGCCCAAAGCAGAGTCAGGTACAGCGTCGTGGCGTGCCCATCCTCCTCAGTGGCTTGGAAATATCGGGAATTCCCTCAGGCTATAATTCGCAGGTCTGACAGTGTCTTTGCGGACCTTGACGTTCGTTGTACCAGCTCGCCGGATGTCACCGAGCTTCTCACACTCCCTCAGCGGCGGCAGGTTGTGGACCCTCGGCTGCGCGCCACCACCGCCGGCTTTGGGCAGCCGGGACTGCAACGCGGCCGGGGTCGTCCTCCTCAGCTGCCTCCTCAGCTCGACCTGCTGCTCCTCGGGGAACCGCGCCGCGTAGGCGGCGCAGCAGATGGCCTCGCGGTAGGGGCTCATGGGCTTGTGCTGGCTGCCGCTGAGCATGTGGACGACCTCGTACTCGAAGCCGGCCATGTCGCGCCGGCTCATGCCGACCACGGCGCGCGCGACGACCTCGCGCATCTCGCGGGCCGCGTCGTCCAGCTGGAGCATGTTCTGTGTCTGCCGGGCAAAGTCCTCGCGCTGCCGCTCCGGCTGGTCCAGGGTGCCGCAGATGTGCTCGCGGGCCTCGCGGAGGAGGCCGGTCAGGGAGAGCTGGTGGTTCAGCTCCTTGAGGAAGGTCGCCATGTTGGCGTCTGATACTCTTTCTCGTAGCTTCAGGACGTCCATGAATTCACTTGCCAGTGAAGGTACTCGGTCACCGCCGGCGGCAGCGGAGTGTGTGCGTGGGTTCGGTGGGGGTTCTGTTCCACTGGCCTCCCGGTGGATCAACTCGGACACTGAGAGAGGATTTGTCCGAGGCATCCCTGGTGCTCTCTCGGCAGGCCGAGGAAATGATTCCAGTTGCGGCGCGCAGGATTGTGACGGGAGCGGTGGGGGCGGCATTGAGGTAGGTGGAGAGGACGACCAGCCCATTCTTTCCGACCCAGACGACGCTCTTCGTCCACCATCGGGGAAGCTATTTGAGGCTGGTCCTACGGCCCATGTGGCTTCCGAATGGTGGGCATTATGACACATTGCTTGAGTGTCCGAGTTAGTCCTGTGGCTCGGAATAACAAGTGACGGCAGTCTGACCCGTGTACCTTCATTGTTGTTGATTACATGTTCCTTGCTCTTTCCAATGTTTTGGGGAGACAATGGTTTGGACAGGACGCCATGAGGGCTGCCACGGGTCCCGTTCCAACCGGCTTGCGGGCTGTGTTCGATATCGCCCTGGTGTTGTTTGTCGTGTGCCTTGACTCCCACAGTATCTCTTCTTGTTGCAAGTCCATTTGAATGGGAAGAGCTTGCCAGGCTTCCGGTTTGGCTTCTCGATGCGTTTAAGCCGGTATTGGAGCCAGTCGTACTAGACGACGTCGGCCGTGGTGGAGTGTTGGGTATAGATCCATCGGACGAGTCCGAGTCAACGTCAGTCGCAGGTGGCCCTGTAGGACTCGAACTCCGTGGAGGGGACAGAGGATTGCCAATGTTTTGCCGTTTATTGTCGATGTTCTCTACACCTCCGGAGAGACAGTGGACATTCTTTGGGGACGAAGCCTCACTGACAGGTCGCCAAGGTGGTTCGACAATTGAAGCCATAGCAACAGGGCAAGACGCGGATCTGCAATGGTCTAGCCTAGGTCTAAGCAAATCTGCAGGACTAGGACGGTGCTTCGGATGTAGTGCAAACGATGGTGTGCCGTGGATGCCCAATGCGAGTTGTTCAGATCCTGTTTACACAGAAAGATCAACCAAAGCTATAGAGACCGGTGATTGTGATGTTCAATTCAGGTCGAATAAGGGGAACTTGAAGCTGCTCGGATGGCGTCGAGAATTGCCTCTAGGTATCTTGAATTTGCACGTATACAAATTTTGACTCTGGTTCTTCGGGAAGATCCTCAAGGCAGTCGGGGAAAGTCTTGCGTAGGGCATAGGAGCTCCGAAAAGAAAGGGCGAGGGAGCAGAAAGGCTCTTACCATTATGAAGATCGTAAGGTGAGTTAATCTGCGCTTGACTGCTCTGAATCGAGAAGATGGAGTTTGCCGTCGGTGTGCATATGCTCGATGAGTGAAGCAGGACAGCAGCACCTGGATAAGCACTTAACTAAAGACACCCCCTTCCTTGTTGCAGCCGATCGGTGTCTCACCGGTGACAGCCTGAAATGCCCACGCGTCTGCAAGCCCTGCCCATGGTCATGTAGATCGGGATTTCACCGCATACCCTGTCGATGTCATACAGATCTTTTTACATGGGATTCTGGAATGCCATTCCGATGGAATGCCATGCGTCGAGGACTCCTGGATCAGACTGACAGTTGGGTGTGCTGCCTCTGTTGCAAGGTGTCCTCGTTGGATCTGCATACGGTTTAGCCATAAGCAAAATTGGCCCCGGGAGTGGTCGACCCGTGAGGTTCTAGGCCCTACTAGTAAATGCTGATCGGGTCGACGACTCGCCACACATATGCAAGTGTCTCTGCTTTTGATAGCCAAGCAATCCCCCCTTCTATCTTTTCACTTCCGCCCCTCGGCTCGTGCAGCTGTGTGAGCTGTGGTAGGACGTCTGGACGTGTGGCTTTGCGCAGCCGGCTGCCAACAGCAATCACGCAGAGCTGGGCCTCGATGCCTGCCGGGCGTACCCGTTGAGGCTCAACGTCCTTGAGAAACGAAAGCTATCCTGGATGGAGGAATACGTTGCGGAATTGGAGGTCCAGTGCTCTCTGCAGGCCTTTACAGGGTGGTCTACATGCGGTCCAACCACTGCTTGCCTCTCGGTTCAACAGCGTCCCTTGGTTTTGCTTTTACGGGGTCACCCATCAGATGCCAATCTATACCACCAAGGCAAGAATCCCCGATGGACGGCACGGGCGCTGGATTGCGGGATGTTTTGCTGCTGTTGGAGGGGAAGGGACGCGCATCATCGACTCAGCAAACCGTTAATGTGTCGGCGATTCAGGCCAAACATGATTGTGGCAATGCGACCACTCAAGGAACGTGGAGGGACGCTCCGTTGTCTCTGATTTGTGAGGCGATCATGTCCAAATGAAGTCAACGATCCCGAGCACTGGACGGATCAGTCGGATGGATTGCATACGTGCTTGGACAAGTGAAGACCCGGACTTTCGCGACTCACTGATGGCCACCTTCTAGAATCATGTGCCTTACATGCGAGTGCAGAGAATCGCGGAAAATAGCAAGAATTCTGAGGTGGGATGTATGCAAACACCTAATTCGACTTCCTTCTATACTTACCGCCCGGATCATATGTCACCTGCAGATCCTGTCAAGGTGTGGCTGGATCATCCACACCGTCGTCCCTTCGCTTCTTCTTGCGGGTTACACCATACCCCCATCCTCCAGATATGGCAAGCTCGGATTGGACGAACACACTCTGTTATTGGTCGGAGGGAGCTCCGGATGTGGCTGAGACAACCCAGCCGCGTTATCGGTGGGCGTGGGCGCAAAAGTACCTAATAGACAGGCAGCAAGTCGAGACAATTGGTTGGAGATGCTACGACTAAAGGTCAGCAATGCTTCCAGTTGATCCAACTCTGCGTCTCATTGCTAACGCCAGGACATCAGGAGACATGGCGTCAGTAGCTTGTGCTGGACTCATACAGGCATCAAGCTTCGAGTAGCAAAGCTAAGAACTGCAGGAAAGCTCGGGATGGGGACGAACTATGCCCATGCTCGAGCCACGTGTGAATATTTCTCAAGGCGATGGTGGGAATCCAAGGAAGGACTGGGCATCAAGCACACAGAAGAACCCCATGTACACGCCCCTACCAGGGCGCCATACTTCGCCCTGCGCCAAGCCGTGCCTGCTTCGGTTGGGAAGACCAAGTAGAGTTAGCCAAAACATTTGACATGTTGCTAAGTGCCGACTAAGCGTCGCTTACAGCGTGCACTAAGACCAATATGGTCATGCTGAACATTATAGACCCAATATTCCGGACCATGGCATACCTGAGTTGGTCCAGCGCGAGGCCAGGATCGACGAGGAAGCTGTCACCGCGAGGTGCCAGAGTAGGCCTCCAAAGGGGTATATATAGCTTGAGCCTGAGCCTGAACGCCCCCTTGCCCTTTATATGGGCCCACTCCTCGTCTGATGGGACAGACTCCACTTGCCGGGCGTAGTGTAATCAATGTCGAGTGAGCTTCTATACCAAGCTTTACAAGATGATGGTTGACAGCTGTATCGACGATCGGCGTCAATCATTGGAGACGGATCATTGATGTACTTGGTATAGGAGGGTGGTAGTCGTATCCGTTTAGGGTGCAGTCACCCGCATATGCGTAGAGCCGTAGGAGTCGCCACAGTGATCGTGGGTGGAGCTCTGATAGGATCTGGTCATGCAGGGGTTAGAACCTGATGGTGGAAAATGTATTCCATCCAGCCCTGCCAGCCAGTGCTGTTGATGTGACCTGCATACAGGGGCCCGCATACGAGCTGCGAGATATGTTGTGTTCCTCTGTGTATCCAGAGTTCGGATATTTACCCCAGTGTTGGCTTCATGAAGCTCTTCCTCAACGGTTTCTTGACGGCGGATTGGACTCGAATGAAATCCAGATGGCCATGTAGTATTAGGGTACGGTAGCCATTGGCCCAACGGAACCATCACCGAAGCTATACACCACACCTCTATCCATATCCGATGAGATGGTCACCGGACCCAGAAAGGACTCAAGAGCACCATCCGGGCACTGCGGTAGGATCATGTCCACGGCGGGGATGGCAAGGCAAAGACGGCTCAATATCCCAGTTCTAAGAGCAGATTCAAGAAAGCTACATACTTATGTACGCAAACTCGAGCGTCGGGGACGGGACGAGAGTCACGTTCGATGGACTGCTCAGGCAAGCCAGACATAGCAGCTCCATAACTACATCTTTTCCGGTGGCGAATGCCAAACGGAAATGTGTTATCCGGCGACTCCAGACGCACACCCTGTCCACAGTGGGGCGTCTGGCGATGCCTCGACAATGACCTCGCGTACATTCAAGGCGGAACATGGCTCCCAAGCATGTGTCGGTGTAGCAATTGGTTCGCGGGCGCTGGACGTGCGTCCGACTGCAGGAAGCATCAGCGCCACAGCTGCTCCCCAAAGCACATGACAGTCACACCAGGAGGGGTGTGTGTTTTCATCGTCGGGGCTGCGTGCTGTCGGTGCCGGGCTGGCGCCGATCAGATAGATTGTCGACGCCCAGGCTGCTGTCCATCGTGCGAGAATCCTGGCCAGGTGGCAGCTGCGATTCTCAACCACGTGAGCCAAATAATGAAACCTCGACGAGGACGACTATTGAATAATCAATATGTAGCAGACCCATGAATCACACAACCTGTGGCAATAATGGAGACAGCGGAAAGCCCCCGAGCCTGCCAGACCTGGCCGCATGAGTTCACGTACAAGCAGAAGCGGTCTGGACATCCGGCCTTTCGATGCAATTCAAACGTGCAAATCTGCCCAAGGGACAGCGGAACCTGCTTGTCAACCTAGAATGAGCGGGATGGGGATGCTCCAGGAGTTATATAAGATCTATATAGACGTGCTCCTTGCACCACGTGCGTAAAAGAAATGGTGGCAGTTTGTTTGCACCGGGTTCTTGGGGGTGGTCGCCGGCCCGGTTAGCTTTCGACCGATTTGCCGGCTTGGGAGCCGGCTCCGAACTCATCATACAACTCTCAAGGCCCCAAAACCTTCCAGTGCCCTTCAAATTGTAGATATGTTGGCTATAACTCATCAAGAAGAGGCAATTCGTCCATACAACTTTGTACAGTTCCTCAATAAGTCTGGTGAAATCGACTATTTATCGACGTGTTCTTCCTGTCAGGATTCCCGGTGAGGAAGATTTCACAACAAACCGGCCAATTACAGACCACAACAGGGGTATTTTTTGGGCTCCTTAAGAGTGGTACGAAGTCTGCGAGTAAAACACATCACCACCCATACTGTACTGTACACTGGTTTGGACTCACTCACTCAGACGACCCATACTCTGAACGACGTCCAATACTACGTTGTTGCGGCTCGAAACATGTGCATGAATGTATGCAATGTCAGTCCGAGATTGGTGTGGATCTCACCGGCGTACCTTGCAGACCAAACTACATGGGTGGAAATACGTTCATGCGGTAGCAGCCGCAACAAAGATGCCTGTCATCCACAAATCAAGACAATCACAATCACAATCAGCTTTAGGCAAGAGGTTTTTTGAGCTCATGATCCATGGATGTCAACGTGATCTCGTTCGTGATGATCGTGGTGTGCAAATATGTACAAAGTGAACGAAACAAGAAATTGGCGGGACCGTCCTGTGAAGGATCAGACATGCGCACATGGATGAGCGAGTTTTTTGGTTGTTTTTCAAAGCCTCTTCCCATCCCAGAATGATGAATGCCATCTTTGATGTGATGATTTTCGCGGTTTAGTCTTGACCAAGAGCAAGAATCCAAGAAACCCTTGGGAGGTCTACACCGTCAACGCTTTTGCCTCCCGGATGCCTAGCGTTCGCTTAAAAGCCCGAGCAAATCGCTGGCAAATGCAAAAATGCCGTTGTTATTCGCTTAACCAGAAGAGGGAGTCTCGCCAATGCTGGTGTCATTACGTCAGCACTTGTGGTTTCATTGTTTCCGGAGCGAAATTAGAGGGAGGCGCTTACATGTTACCCGCAGGGTTGTAGCGGGCGACGACGTAGTATCCACCGCTTCCGTCAGAGGCGACAGCCATGCCGACCTTGGAGGTGGAGGCCCAGATAACTTGGGCTGGGTCGGGGGTCAGTATATCGTGTTCAAAGATGATATATATCGATTAGGTGCAAAACATACTGTAGTGGCCGTACTCCTCGAAGTTGCCGGAGCCGGTGATGGCCTCGCCGTTGTAGAGGTCCTTCTCGCCAACCCAGGCGTTGGCAGCGTTGGCGTAGGGCGAGTCGGAGTTGCTCTGCCAGTACAGGTTCTCACCATCGCTGGTGGTCGTGGAGTGGGTCAGGGTGCCGGAGGAGCCAGCGGTGGAGGCGAGGTGCTGGGCCCACTCGAGGGCGTCGCTGGCGAGGCCGGCATCCCAGGTCAGGGCGGTGGCACCGACGTCGGAACGGGCGCTGTTCTGGCTGTCCAGGGCGGCCTGCTCGTCGGTGGTGAGGCCGGAGCTGGTGGGCGTAGAGGCCGCGGACGAGGACGAGGTCGTGCTGGGCTCGATGACCACCGAGGAGGATGACGACGACGAGGAGCTCTCGATGATCGAGGGGAGGATAGTGGGAACCGCTGGGGCCTCAGCGACGGCAGTGGTCGAGGGCACGGGCGTCGCGATCAGCGTGGAGGTCTGCAGAGTCGTGGGCCGGGGCCTGTGGTGGTAACCCTTGCCGCAAGCCAGGGCATCGGTGGCCATGAGGAGGGCCGCTAGGGCTGAGCGAGTTGAGAACTGCATTGTGGCTGAATAGAGACTTTCTGCGGGAAGGATCGTGATAGTGTTGGCGTTGGTGGCTCGACGGTGAGGTCTGAGTGTACTTGGATCAAGCTGGCTCTGCCGCGGGTGGGATGTTGTTCAAAAGAGTGTCGTTACGTCGGAATGCCGATGGGCTGAATGAGAGACAGACGCTGTGAGGCTTGCTCAGTGGGTGAGGCCAGAAAGAATTTCCATGATGGGAAGCATCGTGGGCCTCGCGGTAGTTTTGTACCTGAGGGTGGGTGGTGATGGCGCCCGGGATCCAGGGACCTGGGATATTCTGGGGCAAGGCGGGGCACGTCATCACAGCGTGCAGGAACAAATAACAAATTGCCGGTTTCTTGCTTCTTCGCATTGGTTTCCCGTCGAGCTGCCCAGGCTCTTGCTGAGTGTGCCGAAGCAAGGGTTGGAGGATTTTTCGCGCACTCATTTAACGAGACTGGGGCAGCTGCGCGTTTCACGCAAATTGAGGCCTAGTATCTTCGCCTGCTCTCATGGGTTCTAGCTCTTCCGAGTCACATCGATTGGCGCACGCCACGAATCTTGGGTCATCTTGGATTGGCGGATCGGCATCCGCCCGGGAGATGGCAGGTGTGCCGCGCCGCCGGGACACAGCGTGATCTGATCCTGTCGAGGCAAATCCTGACGAGAGGGATCCTGGCTGCCTGACCACTGGCCCACGGGGGGCGCCGATGCTGGCGCCGATGGCTGAGGGCTGATGGCAGCAGACGACGGAGAAATCCTCAAGTGGAACCGTGGGTAGAGGTTGGGCGAATTTGTCGCTCATCAGTGCGGTGGAGAAAATAATCTCTACGCGAGGGGCCTCGACTAGCATGCAGCCGACGGAAGCGTGATGGGCGACAGCAGGGCGAGAGCAGGGCGAGTCGAATCGACGTTGAGTTTATTTTGACCACAATCTGGGGCTCATTTCCGCAGTCGTTTCACCAGGTGGTGGTGTCAAATGAGCAAACTCAGGGGTATCCCACCCGCCCTGTCCGCCCAGCCGCCGACCCGGTCTGACAGGGTCCACGACCTGAGATCGCCTCCACATGAGCCCAACATGAGATGAACTGTTCCTGCAAGGGACCAGCCATCCTTGCCTCCAACCTGCTGCCTTGCAAGCACCTGCAATAAACAAGCACTTGATGACTTCAGCGCCCGGGCCAGTTCGGGGCAACGCCGCAGCACACTCAGCTGCAATCTGCCAGTGGTTTTTGTTACGACTCATGTATCACACTGGACGCTTCGGCTCCTCACTGGGATCCACCGCCAGGACGTGCACGCATGGTCAGCCCTACCTGCGAACCCCATCACTCCCGTTGTACAGCCAGAACATGGAGTATGACATGCGTTCTAGACCGTGCGCGAGCCTCCTAGATCACCACTATGATCACCATGCCGCGTAGCTCCCGTCATTGTAATAAAAGCCGAGGCTCGGAGTTTGATAATATGTGAGTGTTGTTAATGTGGCAATTTCAAGGAATATATTACCCTTCGACCAGACTGTTGCATTTGCGGCTACTCCGTTTCATTTCACCTCACTCCTGGGCCGGAAGACGCACACGCAACAACATGGCATGCCTTGACAGTATCTGGGGCGACAAATTAAACAGGCACAATCGAGTCCTTGCTGAAGGTCGGGCATGGTGATGACAACGGAGATTGAAGTCAACGAGTTTATTGCTCACGTGCTTTGCCCCCCCCTCTCAAGGTTTGATCCTTGCCCTATATACTCAACAAATATGGACAGTTGGCGATGCCCTCTATTCAAAGACCTTGTAAGGACATGTAAAGATCAGTATACTCGCATGCTGACCTCGTGGCCCCCATGATACCATTTCCGGGCCCGCGACAGCACATAATTTAAAGCAGTGGGTACCCTCAACAAGCAACTAGACATTGCAAGATCTGGGCTTTGCCACCAGATCGAACCCGTTGTGATCATCTCGCTATGCCACCCTCAAAATGAAAAAGGTGACATTGTCATCTAGAAGTCCGATCACATATGTGTCACGGCCCCTTAGTCCTCCTCATGAAAGCCGAGAATCCCTTCTAGCGGCTCGGACCAGTGCTGGGGTCCTGGGGTATAGGATGATGTGAGGACCCAGACCGTAACCGGTGTGTCTCACATAAATCCATCAGACGTGGCATGCAACAAGGGTAAGCCTAACACCCTGCGCGTAGGATCGGTTACGCACCTCATTTGCGCTGAGATGATTCGCAGATGTGGGTACCGTAGCACCTGTGTAGATGTTGAATCGCGAGGATCCAGTTGTCGACGCAAGGATTGCCCGATGAGATGCTACTCTTACCTAAAGCTCCAGTCTTTCTGCAGTCATGATTGTGGCAGGTAGGCACATGTGGCAACGACGCGCGATTGGGGGCCCCGGATAATTGCTCTGCGTTTGGCTGAGATCACCGCACGGCAACGATGGACTATTAAGCTTAATTTACTTCAAAAGCTTCCGCATTGGATTCTGGCTCTGATTGTACGATCTTAAACGAGGAACAACAGATATCGACGAAAGCAAACTAAGCTCGACAACGCAATCAGATGTTTGTGTAGGAAAGACCATCGTCGTGACCAGTTCTCTCTGCGCACTATTTCAAGCAGTAACTTGTAGAAGGCACCGCCTCTACTGGAGCTCCGTAAGCACACCGGTCTTGATATCGTAAATGAGTCCCTTCGTGCGAGCTTTGAGCTCCTCACGGACGAAAGGTGAATCCTTGATGAGCTTGACATTGTCGCGCACACGTTGCTCGAGCCTATGACGGTGGTCAGAAGTTGACGAGTGACCCAGGCCTGACAAATGAGGTGGTTTGCACTTACGGGTTTCCGACCCCGAAAACGAGCTTGTCGATTTGCTCGTCATCACCCAGGTGCCGATCCTTCAGATACCCCTTGATGCCGTCTTCAGTCATGTGCAGTGCTCCGCAGTCTATGCTTTGTCAGGAGGACTCTGTACAACGTTCGTTTCTAAAGACACTTGCCTGTGTGCTGGATAACAAACACATCCTCCAGTGTGCCGAGGAAGTGGTCCATAGCGAGCAGGATGTGAAGCTGTGGACCCACAGCGCCTCCTCCGTTTCTGACCACAAGAGCGTCTATCCGCAGCGTTAGTCAATTTTCATGATTCCACTCTTCGCTAGAATTCTATTCTGGGGTGTTTTTTTTGTTCAAGAGACCTGATGTATCGGTCTCTTAAGAATGGCAATGAGATTCGACTCACCCCAAGTATTGAGTCCAAGAAAGGATGCCGGGTCAACTCGCGGATCAAAGCAGCAGACTATTCAATGATAAGTCAGCCTTCGTTTCTATCATCGGAGAGGTCTGTCCCACATATAAACGTTCTAGGTTTGGGAGAGCCCGCTGGTCTCTCGTTTAAGAGTGGCTCCGGCCGGTGAGCTCGGGTAGTGTCTCTGTACCGGAATTAGAAATTAGAAGTTTTGAAGAAGAATGTTGCCAAATTGTGGTGAATCTCACTTGTTCCGGTGCAGAAGTTCCTCGGCCGAGGCTGCTGTCTCTGGGTCTCCGAAGACCATGGTGAAAGGCAGAATGGCGTTCAGCAACTTTTCGGTATGAGAAGCAAAAGGTTTGGTGGTGATGACTTCAGTCAAAATAAAGAGATAATGTCATGATTATCTTGGATTTATAGAAAATCTCGCATTCTGTACATGTTTCTTATCGGACTTAACGACAAAATCCACGGCGTCCATCATTGTCCAGCACCCGATCTTTGGTCCCGTTGACAGTTTCACAACATCTGCTACGACATAGTCTTAACAATCTAGTGGAAGATCAATGCCAACAGCCAACTCAAGATTACTGATACTCTAGCGAATGTCACTATATACGGTACCCAGCTGTGCCACGCAGCTGACCTTCTTGTTCGAGCCATGCACTGAGCGGTACACAGAGTTGACGTGTCCAGTGGCAGCACAAGCCCCATGATTACAATTCCCCTGGAAGCCGGTGTTCAAACATGAGATCTTCGGCGAAAGCCTGCACCACAGCTTATTCCGATAGCTATATGGGCATCCAGCTGGATGTCCCATTGGCAACTGGGTTCTGCTAACTGCACGAGTGCTTACATGGCTGCTCCAACACCACCAAGTGCAAGTCCTAGATAGCCAATAGAAATCATTCGGAGATTTCAGATAGGAAAGCAGAAGTTTTTGGTACACAAGCGGAAAGGTCAGAGACCCAGGGGCCGTTGGATAGTGCAGTGCTGGAGAGTGTTCCACGACTTAAGCTCACAATGCTTTTGCGGCTGCAGACATAGATTTAAGTCAGTGTCAGCCAGAGGACAACAGAGATTTAATTGGTAGGAAGAAGCTCCGAGGGATCCGAGGTGTGTGTATAGGCACGTCATAATAGTTTTCATATTACTGATCCGTCCGCAGAAGTTTGCGTGAATTATTGCAGCACTCATGGCATGCGGCTGGGATTTGATTGTATTGCCGAGCCACGCTGGAGATGAGGCACTGTGGAAGGTATCAGCGTAAAGTAATATGGATTAATCATCAAGTTCGTACGTGTGTAGAGTGACACAGTGGCCTGTGGAGCGTCACATCGACGTTGCTGACGTGTGGCTCAGTTCTTCTTGGGCCACGACCGCGTGCGATAACTTGTCTCTGTTTTATGACGCGCCACAATTAAGAATTCGGTCAAATGATCTCGTTTCGATAGCTGTTCGAAAATGAATAAGTTGATTTCATTTCATCTGAGTGCAGGCATGGAACAAGCGGGCGGCATGGCGTGTCAACCACCAGATAATGATGATTCGGTGGCGTGAGTAGCGAAAATGAACAACTTGCATTGCCCCTTGGGCAGAAATCTCGACGATTGAGATTGAGAAAATCTCTTTCCGGCAAGGCAATCGAAGAGAAAACCGCGAAAAATATGAAGACAGACATGTTTTTTCCCTTAGAGCATGAAGACTCATAAGTTTCTGCCACATAGCTATGACATACCAGTTGACCTAGGCAGTTTTGTAAAAGAGTCACACGTAAGTTTGAAGGCGTCAGCCTGGACAACTAAATGCAACGAAGGCTTCAACTTCATGACCTTCGTTCAGCAGGCGATCGCTGTATGTCAAAAACTAACAGTACGATATGATGACTACTTTTGTACCGAGAGCCCGGAAACACATTCCGGACTAGCAGCTTGCGCCATCGGTGCGTTAGCCACAGACAGCAAAAGCCTTTTCGATTGTGGACCGGAAACACTTCCCGGATTTCAAAACAATCGGTACTCGACCCGCGCCGACCCCGTGTAAGGTTTCTCTCAGCCATTGATTTTTGACCCGTCTGAAGGAAACGACGTCGCTGTTCGGCATCGCGCTGATTATGTAAGGTCGGGCTCCTGCCAAGAAGTCGGATGATTGGAAGGGTAAAGGCTGAGATGAGGGTACGTGATGCCCGAAAACGTCGAACGGAGATTCTCCATCCGCCTTTTACGGAGGAAACCGCCCATCGTCCCAGATGACCCACCGCGTGCTGCTGCTAACTGACATAGAAAGCATTATCACGGGACCAGACTTCAGAGCTACCCCGGTCCTCAATCATCATGTCACCCGTGGCGTTGTGTCACCGGCCTTCGGACTCAGACAGAGTCTCAGGCGTTTCTTCCTCCTTGGGTGCCTCCTATGGCCATAGGAAGCGACGCTGCAGGGACCTAGAGCCCCAAGTCCAAGCTCATCGTGGCATGCGGCTCACGAGAGCCCGCCACTAAGAGGAAGCTCGGGGCGCGTCTGGATGTCACTACTGTCGGCTGCATGTTCCGAAGGCGGGCAAGCTAATGAGGACAAAGCTTCTCTCCTTAAGACACTCGTCTTAATGTGGGTGTCGGCGTCCCTGCTCCCGCGCTCTTACGTCTCGAGCAAGATTACCATCGCATCGGAGAATGCATCGGCTTGGCTTGCCCTCACACCATACCCGGGGGCACGGATGAGCCCGCCTTTGTATAAATGGCATTCAACTCCCGCGTCGAAGCTTTTTGGACAGACAGGCTCTGTGTGACTCGTGGACCACCAAGGATCTCAGATCTCAGTCCCTCATCATGAAGTCCTTGATCGCCTCGACCGCCCTCATTGCCGGCGCTCTTGCGCAGGGCGCTGCTTACGCACAATGCGGTGGCCAAGGATGGAGCGGCGCGACGACTTGTGTCTCTGGATACACGTGCACGTACTCCAACCAGTACTATTCCCAGTGTCTTCCGGGCAGCGCGGCAACTACGCTGTCGACTTCGACCACCAAGCCCAGCTCAACGTCAGCGTCCCAGCCAAGCGCGACGACGTCGAATGCTCCCTCTGCGACGGGCTTCAAGTTCCTTGGCGTGGATGAGTCCGGCGCCGAGTTTGGCTCGGGCACTTTCCCCGGGACCTGGGGCAAGGACTTCATTTTCCCTGACAACACTGCTCTCCAGGTACGTCGTTGGCTCGCTGTGTTGTGCCGTCCCTGTTGTTGTTGCTGCGTTGCTGTATAAAAGCCACAGGCAGGGAAAGACTAACATGGCTTCAGACCCTGATCAGCTCCGGCTACAACAGCTTCCGCATCCCCTTCTCCATGGAGCGAATGGTGACTGGCACAACGGTTTCGTCTTCACTGGCAACTGCGTACCTCAACAACTTGACCGCAACGGTCAACTTCATCACTAACGCTGGTGCCTACGCCATCGTTGACCCACACAACTTCGGCCGGTTCTACGGTAACATCATCACCGACACCGCGGGCTTCCAGACCTTCTGGAAGAACCTCGCCAGCGTGTACAAGAGCAACTCCAAGGTCATCTTCGACACCAACAACGAGTACCACGACATGGACCAGACCCTAGTCCTGAACCTGAACCAGGCCGCCATCAACGGCATCCGGGCAGCAGGCGCCACCTCGCAGTACATCTTCGTCGAGGGCAACTCGTACTCGGGCGCCTGGACCTGGACCACGGTCAACGACAACCTCAAGGCCCTGACCGACCCCCAGAATAAGATCGTCTACGAGATGCACCAGTACCTCGACTCGGACGGCTCGGGCACCTCGGCCACCTGCGTCTCGGGCACCATCGGCGCGGAGCGCGTCGCCAGCGCGACACAGTGGCTCAAGACCAACGGCAAGATCGGCATCATTGGGGAGTTTGCGGGCGGCGCCAACGACCAGTGCAAGTCTGCCGTCACTGGCATGCTCAACAGCCTCAAGTCCAACAGTGATGTCTGGCTTGGCGCGCTCTGGTGGGGAGGTGGCCCATGGTGGGGTGACTACATCTATGGGTATGAGCCACCAAGTGGAACCGGGTACAAGTACTATGATGCTTTGCTCAAGACATACAAGCCGTAAGCAACATTGGTTGCTGCGGGATGTATGACGATGAGAAAGAGTGGGGATGGAGGTAGTGTACTGGGGGTGTATATAGGCGAGTTTCTTTTATGTATATATTCGACATGAACTCGAGAGAGATTCATTACCATTCACAAAACACATTTGTACATCCGGAACCTTTCGCATTCCCGATTGTGAAGTGTCAGCACTGTAGAGTCTTCACAAAGAATCTCATTCGATCTTATGCGACTTCTTGGTCCGGTCATGATGGTTTGGCATCATACAACGAAGGAAGCGCTCCTATGACCACATGGTTCTCATTCCGCCGGTCAAAATGGGTCAACCGTTCGGGTAGTCGAGCTTCTAGATCCACCGGCCACGAGGCGGAATGGCGCAAGATGAAGACGGCTTGGTTGAGGGCTGGACTCAGGACCCCAAAGGCGGCCGCCATGGTGTGGGCAGATTGTAAGCAGGAATGATGCGTGGCGTCGCTGGACCTGCTATGGAGGGATTTGAATGATCCAAACTCGAGACAGTATGTTCTGCATCTTTGGGGTCCTGGTGGTGAGGCTCATAGAATTGGTGGGTTACACTATGCGGTGTCCCGACGCGCTGGGTCTGGATCGTCGCGCAAATGCAACAGACTCCTGGTTTTCCTGAACAGCGGCGGCGGCCTGATTATATCACACCTCAAAAGGACATTTCAATACGCCACTCTAGGCAGGGGCGAAAGTTCCAGACCCAATGGATAGGCAACAGCTTGAGCCTATTTTCTAATTGTGGAGCAAAAAAGTAAGCGCTTGGGGGTCGTCTAATCCTCTTCCAGGAGCTACCTCGACGCGCTGGCAAGGATCTAGGGCTTTATCGTGCGCAGATCTCGGATCCTTCGCCTCAGACTTGGGAATCTGGGAAAGACGGTCAAGCCTCGGTGAACCAGGACCTAATGCATCGCTTTCTGTTCTGATCCATATCAAAAACAAACTCCACTCACTGATACCATAAGACTGTTCATTGTCTACGATACGCGCAATTATTCACATAAGCTCGACGGAGAGTGCCGGTGCAGACCTGACTCAAGGGCTTCGCCCAGCCGCATAGCAGGGCCATGGCTCAACACCACTCCCAAGAAGAGCAGCCTGGGCTAGAGGTTGCCCGTGAAGCCGAAGCTCCTCAGTACGTCTCATCCACCTACGGTCTTCTCCGCCATTCTTGAAGTTTCAGGTCCAGGCGGCGTCAAATTCCCCCTCAAAGACGTTGCTATACCGTTTGCTTCGACATAATATAGACAGGTCTCTGACAATAGGGTACAACAGGGTGTTTTATTATGACCAGGGCCTGGAGTTGAACCAAGCACAGCACAACCCAAATTTCCCAAACTATAACGCAAACCAATACGGACCACCGCCTCAGTTCGATCCCTACCGACAGTCAACATACACAGGCTCATCGCCAGCCTTCTCATCTTTAACCCCTGCAAGCGATGGCAAGATACCGTTTGGCGGGCCGCCACCGATGGCGGCGGAGAAGCCGCCGGGGGAATCGGTGCACCTCAGGATAGGAAAGAAGAAGCTTTGGATTATACTTGGGGCTCTCGCTGTCGTATTAGTATTGGGATTATCACTTGGTCTTGGCCTTGGCTTGGGTCTGAGCAAGAGCGGTGGTGGGTCAAGCAGGTAAGTCTCCAAGGCTACGGATGGATCATCTTGGCAGGATGCTCATCAGTGCTAATCTTGCGTCACATAGTAGCGACTCTACTTCATCAACACCAAGTCCCTCATCGACAGCCACCCCAGAATCGTCAATATCATGCCCATCATCGAACGGGACAACCTTTACATCAACAACAGACTCAGCGGAGTTTGACATATACTGTGGGATCGATTACAATAGCAACGCGGACTCCAACACCAGGGACCTTGTCCACATGGAGGCAGACACGGCCGAGGATTGTATCAACATGTGTGCCGCGAACGGCAGTTGTGTGGCTGCCGGATGGGGCTTTTACCAGCCGGACACCAGCGTGGCGGGATCCGATGTTTGCTGGCTCAAGTCGAAACTTGGGACTTCGCATGCGGCGGTACAGGCTTGGGTATTTGTCATTAAGCAATAGAGTAACAGCTGGCATTGTACTTCTGTTATAGAAATCGTATTATTTCACCTGCAAAAGCAGAGGGTAATTACACCGGCATGTCACCCGTGCTAAAGCTACAAATAATCAGAGCATCGCCCACGGCCAATTTATACACCCATCACCTTCCACAGCCATGGCCAATTCATACACCTAGACCCATAACCTAGACCTAACACCCAGACCTCATACCTATACCCTATTCCGAGACCTAATACCAACGTGGGTATGTGAATTGGATATGGATGTGTAATGGGTGTGCAGACTGGCTAATTAGGTTATGCGTGAGAAAGTTATCTACCGGCGTACCTTCCATTTTTGTGGGTGCGAATATCCGATTTCTTATTATATGGGTATGCACCCAAGACTTCTATTCTCTAAACTGTTTTAGATACTGTTAAGTGGGCCCTTTCCCCGGTTGTGCCGACGCCTTCAAAGAGAAGAAACACAATAATCCAACAGTTGACACCTGATAACTCCATGTGTGGCTGTCCACTTGGACGCTGTTATGCCTATCCCACCACTCCGATGCTTCCGTTCCCATTCCCATTCAGAGCGTGCTTCAAGTACGTCTTCTCGTCCAATATCTTATGCTCGGAAGGGGACGGCCCCTGAGCTGTAACAGGGGTGTTCACCTCCTTCGCCGCCCCATTCGTCTTCCAGAACAGGCAACGAGGCTCGTTGCAGAATGGCTTCGCGGCACTCGCCTCGTGATTACGCACGTTGTCCTCATAGTCCTTCTCCGCATCCGCTTCCGTGAATGACTTGAGACGCTCCTCCGTAACAACAAATGGTTCAGGCAAGGGGGGATATGCAGCCACCAGCTCGGGAGCGGTCCACTTGACACCGAGCTCCTCCAGGATGAGGGGCGCGACGTGGGCTGTCGAGAGGAGGATCCTCGGCATGCCGTGGCCGTTGAAGCCGGCCGCCACGAACTGGCCCCTGTGACCGGGGGCTGAGCCGACAAATGGGAACGAGTCGATGCTGGTTGACTCCACACCCGTCCAGTTGCCCCCTTTGGTTGTCTCGAGTGCAAGCTCTGCCTCGTCTTCCTTGCCTGGCCAGTCTACGATGTCACTTTTTGGCCACGTCTTGTAGAATTCGGCGACTCCGGGCTGCAGTTGGTCCTCTGAATCAGTCCGGATCCAGTCATGTGGGTAGTGCGCGACGACAGCCTTCGCACCGCCGATGATGAGCGTGTTGTACGGCGGAGGAAGCTGCACGTGGTAGTTGTTGACACAGCTGTCCCAGTGCTGGGCGCCAGTGCGTTTGATGAAGCCTTCAGGGGCCTTGATCGCACCGATGGTACAGACGGAAGGGAAGATCAGGTTAGAATATTCCGGGAGTAGGTGAGAGGCCCATCGGTTCTTGTGAATGGTGGTCATCAGCTTTTAATGCACTATTTTGAATCATTGACAAACTTGAACATACCGTGGCGTGAACAACTGTCTTGGCGCGAACATCGCCGCGTGATGTCGATACAGTAATATAGCCGTCTTGATCTCTCTCGGACACCTTCAGAACCGGGGTGTTGGCTTGCAGGTTGAGCTTGCCCGTGTCTAATACAATACGGAGCATAGCGTGAACAAATTTGTATGGCCAGCTATGTAGACCAGGTCAGCCGGGTTTGATCAACGAAACATGATGCTGAAGTCACTTACACTTGGCCTGTAGGATGCAAGATTGCTCCGAGGCATCCCTTCATCTGGGTGATGGCCTCGGCCTCCTTTGGGTCCTCAACGAGCCGGCACTCACGGATCACTTCGCCGTCCCTACCGTGATCCCTTACAAACTCGTCAAATGCTCCCTTCAGACGCGTCCATGCTTCCTGCGTCATCGCTGCGTCAAATGTCTCACCGAGTTTGAAGCACACCTCCTCCGCAACACCCTCCTCGGCCAGGAGGGCCTTGAAGGCGTCGAGGTGGGCCATCTCATGCTTGATCAACTTCAGTGCCCCATCAGGGCCAAACCTGCTGGACCATTTTGGGTATCGAGAGTAGGCATGTGGCCGGAGCTGACCGCCTGGAGGGGGAAATTATCTTAGCCCTGCGTTCATTGCTTTTCTTTCGCGCCAGCACAGCTTTGAGAAATCCAGCCCGGCACTTACCGTTCCGCCCTGTCGCGCCTCCGCATACATCTCTTGCCTCTAGCATAAGCATGCTTGGAGTGGTCCCATCTTTGGCGGTGTGCTTTGTTTCCTTGTCAGAATCTCATTGACGGATATTGCTGTTTCAGATGCTCACCTTGTGCAACCAATATGCCGTCGTGGTGCCTGTGTAACCGCTCCCAACGATCACAACATCTGTTTCCTTGGGAAGGTCTGGAGTGGACTGGAAGTTCCTCAGGGGAGACTCCGCGGCCTCAATCCAGTAGGACTTTGAAGGGTTAGTGATGGGGAGGACCATGGTGTTGACTGAGAAGAGCACTGCTCTGCAGAGACAGTTGTTCGTCCGGGGCAAGCTTGAGTTGGATAGTGTTGATCTTATAGGTCGTCTCTGCCGGCCGGTCTGAGGTCTATCAATGACAGTCGAATTTTGCAGTCGGCTTGGCCGTTGAGTCTGCTCTGAGTTGTTATGAGTCGGCTATGTTTGTGTCTGAAGAGGCGAAGATGAAGACGAGGCGACGGCAGGCCGAGATGTGGCGGTCAGACAATTCTGCCTCTGCCCAGAGATTCTTCCGCCTTGCGGACGTACCATGTTTTTCTATGGAGGGCCAAGTCTGAGGTGGGACGAGGGTGGACTCACTCACTTTCGCCTCGATCCGGATCCCCAGGCACAGACTGTCGACACGCTGGCGAGATCGGATCCGGAAGTGCAAACGCGTTGCCCCGATGAGCAATTCCCCGGCAGTATCAGCCTCGGTGTGGAGCCTTGTGGGTCTACCCCTGACCGGAAACGATCAGATAGCACCGGTCACCCGGGCCGCCTCCACCACCAAAACTACCCCGGATCTGATAAGCCACCGTCCCGTTGTACTTGTAATCCGTCTCGGATTGTGATGGCATCTCATCGGTGCTTGCCGAGATACCAGGTGATAGGCAAACACGTAACTCTTCGGGCAATTCACGCGTACGCGGCACATCGCGGCACATCGGCTATGCCGGGTTTGTCAAAGTTACCGCAATGACTGACACCGGCTAACTGTCATGCCCCGACGCCCTGGCCTGGCCCCACTGACTCATTCACGATGATTGTTACGAATTGAGAGTCATGCCGGGAAGCTGTGCTGTAATGAAAATGCATTAGGCCTTTAGGCTCGGCGGAAATAACTCGAATAACAATTTACCGGTCCCCCAGAGATAACCGTATCCTCCCTCCAACTCACGCCTCGACCGCCTTGTTATCTCTTTCTTCTCGGGGTACTTCGATAGCGTCGATATCGATCTCAGCCGGTGCCTCCGGAACCATCCTGATGAGGAAGACCATGCACGGGATGGCCAAAGCCAACACCGCGCAATTGACGTAGAAAGGCGTGCGCGGGTCACTACCGTAGTTCGAGTTGATGGCGTATGAGCAGGCCTGACCTGCGGTCTCAAAGGCACGGAAAAGGCCGCCGGTCCTGGCGCTTGACTTGACGTCCGTCGAGAATGTGCCCAAGATCCAGTAGAGAGACAGCTGTGTCCAGTAACCGGTCGTAAAGATGATCAAGTAAGGCAGGTATGCCTCGGCCCATCGTTTGCCGTGTAGACCATAGTCAAGTCCGGTACCGGATGATTTCCCGAACTTGGAGTACTCAATCCCGATCCAGATGAAGCAGCAAATCTGCGGAGTCACCCACATCGCAAACGCTGTCCAAGCGCGTGAAGACTGGGACCAGCGCTTCGTATCCAGCATCTTTCCGTACGAGAGGACCATGATGATTGTGGTAATGGGTACAATCAGCGTGGAGAGAGCGCGGGCTCGGACAGAGAAATGCAAAGACAGGTATGTCCCCATCGTGCCTCCATAGAAGAAGCTGTAGAACGCGGGGAGGAAGACAAGCCAGGTCTTCTTCCGCTGCGCGTGCTTCCAGAGAGCCAAGAACTCGCCCTTCCATGTGACGGTACCAGTAGTCGGTACTCTTGTTCCATCCTTCCTCCGGACCTGCTTGGTAGGCGACAATAGGGATGCCCAAATAACGCCGGTGCACTCGAGCCCGACGAAGATCAGGTATGTCGACCACGCGATACCGCCAGCCGAGTCCTGGCTAAAGTTCGTGGCGAAGTTGATGGCGCCACCAATGATGGAACCCGAGCTCCTCATCGCAGACCACACGCCGAGGTAGAATCCGCGGTCGTTCTGAGGGGGATACGACAACATTGCGGTGGTCTCTCCCACGTACAGAAAGCCGCCGGTGAAACCATTCAAGATCGTCTCGAACAGCAAGTACCACTGCGTCCCATATCTCGCGGCTGTGTAGTACCCGGATCCAGCCAGGGGGAAGGTGACAGCTGCGATCATACAACTGTATTTGATGCCGATCTTGTTAATCAAGGGTCCGCCGAAGAGTGTGATCATGCATCCGGCAGCGTAGTTAAGGGCGCTGGCCAGGTTTCCAAGGTAAGGAGATGATAGACCTCCGCCTCCGAGGTTCGAGATGGCATCCTGCATAGCCGGGCCGACAAAGGACAACGCTCCAAACATGATCATCTGGAACAGGACGCTTCGAAAGAATTTGGTGAGACGACTGCTAGTGAGGTAGGCCGTGTCGACGTCGATGACCTGAGTCTCCTCGTTCGAGCTGACGCGGGCAACGTCAGTTGCATTTTCGGCCATGTTTGCGACTTTCGCGGTGTCGCTTTTGGAATCTGGTGCAGCCATGGTGAAGAGAGGACAAGGTCGCAAAGAAGAAGGAGGTCGGTTGGGCAACCCAGACAAAAAATTGGTCAGGCAGGACGGGGCAGACTGCCCTCCTATGTAATGAAAGTTGCCTGATGGGCCTCGTGAAATCAATATCTTTGTCAACAACTTGGAAAGGTGCCTGTCAAAAACCGAGATGTTACCTCGAACGTGGAGTCGGAAGGTTGACAGCCAATGCTGGGGTGGGCTTTATTACCATTGCAGGAGGCGTGATTCGCCTTACACATCTGGGTCCATACATCCGAGACGATTCAGACGAGATAGGCACGCGAGGCCCACCGCACATGCACGATGCCCTGCGTGGTATAATGGGGCGTGGGGGCCTGGCCTGCCAAAACGTCGGCCACGCGACAGAAAGCAGTCACGGGGCCGATATCCATGATTACCGATTGCTGTGTGGTTCCAGGCCCGGCAAACCGCCCGCTACCCCAACGACCGCGCCGCCGCGACGAGATAGCCGGGGCACCCGGTGATCACCGTCCCGGTGGAGATAAGATAGACTCATCAGCTTCAAGCAACAGCTCGGGAGTCGGGGTCCCGTGTTCACCAAGTTGAGATTCTCTATCAATTATGCTGACTGCCATTTGGTGAATGATAAAGTTAACCGAGTCAGTAGGGGTCTCTACTCCTCGTTGCAGACCCCGGTCCTGTATGTATGTGTCCTATACCTCGGTATCCATTCTAAGATAGGCTGACGCACGGCCCGACATCATAAAAGACAAAACGTTGGGTAGACTAGATACTACGGTCTGCGAACATTTGAACTATGTGGAAGTTTGATTCATATATCACTTATTGGATTGCAGAGAGTTTTTGTGATATGCATTTTGTCCTTTGGAAATGAAATTCGGCTCGCTGTAGATGATCATGACTAGATGACATGCAGCCTCCGAAAGATGCAAAATGGCCATGTCGAAGCGAACCGACAACCTTGGGAGGAATTTGAACCCCAGAAACTGCATATACGAGGGTCGGATTCCGAGGTTTACATCCGGCTTGTATGCCACTATCTCCTAAGTGCCAGTGATACGTACATCCTCAACTATCCACGTAGGCTGGACTGGAGTCGCCTCCACAGATTTGGTTGCATGCACGGTCCCCTTGATTGCCTCGAGGACAACTCGGCTTTACATTGAGTATCCGGTCCGGTAACAATCCTTGGCACAATGGTATCAATCTGATAAACTATCAAAGCGGTGTGTTTATCAAAGGCTTGCTCACTTCTGAGGTCTAGGATCTAGAACATCTCTCACATATGGCATCGGGACGTTACACTTACGTGACGTGACTATGGGCCCTTCTAAACTGCGGTATCGCGTTTCAAGCAGAGACAGGAGTCATTATATGCACGCAGAATGTGTGCACCTCGCAAACCGCTAGAGCCATTCCCATTCCCACACAATGTCGCCCCGTCTACCCTCCGGCTGTTTGTTGACGGGGCGGCGGGTTTGACCACCTGGACAGCTAATGGTTTCATCGGCCCCCACAGTTTCCGAGTAATTTATGTTCCAGCAAGGCCTGCAGTAAGCTAAGCATGGCGGGACCCCCACGCCTGTCATTCCATTGTGGCTGATGACAGCCTCGCCAGTGCATGAGTGTGCTCGGGTCGTTCTCCGTA
The DNA here is from genome assembly GCA_013435955.1 of Diaporthe sp. HANT25. Classification (NCBI taxonomy): domain Eukaryota; kingdom Fungi; phylum Ascomycota; class Sordariomycetes; order Diaporthales; family Diaporthaceae; genus Diaporthe; species Diaporthe sp. HANT25. Next base: position 75,848 of record JACBFG010000051.1, on the reverse strand, counting down.
TTCAACCAGTGACCTCCAGACCTTCTGCCATGAAAGATCAATTTATAGTTTTCCTTGCAGCTCAATACAAAGGGCTATAGTCATCAAAGCTCATAGTTGACTGCTGGTTTGATTTTTCGAAAAGGATGACACACATGTAGTTGAATGTGATGCGTGTAAACTACGTGGTAAAGGGTGCGGCGTGAAACTGAGCCGATTATTCCAGTCTCATACTTAAACGATAACGTCTACCTACTCTAGCTCCATTAAAGTATATGCATATCTCTTTATATAGTTCTACTGGCGCTCAGTTCCGGGCGGCATCGACCGAACCGCCTCGCGCTCATGTATGGCACATTAAAGACAAGCAAGCTGAAGGGGCTGGATTCTGTTGCCTTTCGCCACAATAGATATGTACCTGCATTCCAGCCGTGAACGACATTGCACCATGCCAAGAAAACTAATCTTCCCTCTACGGAGGATTTCTCCTACGGCTGGTAATACCCGCTCCGCATGGAATGGCAAGCAGAACACTCTACGACTGCAAAGCCTGCTGTTAAGCTGTGTTGCATTGAGTACACAAGGGAGCAACATAAGCCTGTCAAGTATCTTGTCTGATACAAACATTTGAAATCTCTGTTTTTAGTCTAACCTGGTGCTCGCGGATAGTATTAGAGGTGGGAAAGAGATCCAGCTGCTCACCAAGGGTCCTTTCAATGCTTGTCAATAGGATAGACCGAACGTCCACTGCCACGTGATGGTAGTGTCGGAACTCCATTCGCGTGAAGCTGTAAAGCCTCTCAATGATCAAGTAGTATATGCGGCTAGGCGACCATGTAATGTTTTCTTACCACAAACCCATTGTGGCAGTGGATCTGGCGCCAAATATGATATGCAGGCTTTGTAATGGGGCTGTTTCAGAACCGCAACTCATTTCTGCTTCTTGTCACTGTTGCAGACTATGTACGGTCTCCCGCCTGCTAGAAAACCCCCAAATACGACATGTGAAGATCAGATTGTCGTCAGGGCATTTTCGGAATGCTGTGACAGTCTCGTCGAGAAACATTTGGCGAGGATGTCCGTAGTAACCGCCCCTGATCTACGAAGCTAGCGAATCGATAAGGAAAGGCAGATTAAACACTAGCATTCTGAAGGTGCAAAGTAAGACAGTCGCCGGACACTAGCCAGTGTCACTCATTTTGTCACCTGGCGACGTGAGGCAATGAACTCCAGAAAGTCAACAGGCCGGGACTCCCGCCACACAATTCTGCTTGAATTTTCGGTCATCTTGAGGCTAACGCAATGAACCGTTGTTACCGCTTCATGTCAAGTCAAGTGGTGGATGATTGGGGTTTGAAAGCAAGGGACGGCTCGTACCGTAACAGGGTCCGCAATAATGTCTTATAAGGGGGCGTTGTGAACATGGCTTTCCCGAGGAAGGTTTACCCGTTGAAACTCAACGGCGACTACCTTTCCCATTCTAGTCAATACACATTCCTTGGAGGTGAGTCCATGCCTTGCCTGGACCGCACAGGGCCGTAACCTCCACCTGCAATGAACCTCGTCCGCTGCATCAGAGAAGCATTTTCTTTCGTAGCCAGCCATTTCGGACAAAATAAACCGGTCCTTTACTCGAAGATCGATCCGATGCAGGCCTCGTTTAGATATGGCTGAACGGGCTGGGAGGCCACACCGAGAAATCGATGGGCTGATCCACGGGGGCAGCGTCCCCCGGTGGTTGCCATGTAACCCCTCGATGAGAATACACTTGACTACAATTGCTCCGATTGATAGTGATCGACAGCCCTGTGTAATGCCTTGTTTCCCGGGGAGATGTGTACCGAAACTTAGACAAGGTAGACTTATGAATCCTCTCGACCCTGGTGCGCCCTAGAAGAAAGTCTTCATCCTTCACTCGCGATCTCGCTGTCCTTCATTCTCCTACGCTGCCTGGACACATGCGCGTAGCCATGAGGTCCTCCTTGGTCGCGCTCGTCCCTGCGATTGGGCTCTGCCTAAGCAAGGTCACCGGAGACACAGTCAGCCCACGGCAATTTGATGGCCCTCAGGATGACCCCGAATCCATTTGCATCACATATGTTACGACCTACCTAGCCACTCCTGAAGCTGGAGGGGGCAACACAGGTAAGAAGAAAACAATTGTGAGATGTGACAGGATATTGTCGTGAAGGTTGACATGATGGGAAACAGCGTTGGCCCAGGGTGTGGGTGTGCTTCCACCCAGATCAGTTGATGGAAATGACGCTCAACCACCGTACACGCTCGCTCCAGCCAACCCATATGGTCCGCAACAGCCTCCTTCCAACCCAGGATATGGTCAGCAACAGCCTCCGTCCAATCCAGGGTATGGTCAACAACCTCCGTCCAATCCAGGGTATGGTCAACAACCTCCGTCCAATCCAGGATATGGTCCGCAACCGCCGTTCGATCCATATCATCCTGACTATCCGGGTAACCCATATGACCCTGAGTATCCGGGTAACCCATATGAACCACAACCTCCGCCGCAGAATCCGCCTACCTATGGCGAACAGCCTCCCTATGGTCAACCACCTCCATATGGCGAACCGCCTCCATATGGTGGACCGCCTCCCTACGGCGAATCCCCTGTGCCGCCCGTGGTGCCGCCTGTCTCGCCGCCTGCTCCGATTCCTGCGACCAGCGGTGTGAATCCATTGCCTCCACCAGTGGTTTCACCTTCCACCGTTCCTCCAGCTCCAGACATATATATTGTCAACGTGGAGGCTCTTGTACCCCAACTTGTGGATCAGGCAGGGCAAAAAAGGGATCTTGACTCCAGGGCTGTCGACCCCAGACTCACCACCAACCTTGGATTCGTTTCCAATAATAATGTGACTTTCACTTGCGCGAACGCTGCGCCATACTACACTTTCAACGGCCAGTTGTTCGAGGCGGCCACAGGGTTGACGTTGTCTGTCAACTTGGGAACGCCATTTATCAACTTCACAATCGCCGCTCAAGGAGGCATCTCCACCAGGTTTGATATCGTCGACGGCAAATTGCGCTGGTTTAATCCGCAATTTTTCAATGGCGAGGCTACCTTCTGTGTGGTGGGCAGCGCCATCTTCGCCACCTTCAACTCGTTTGGCCGGCCTGCTGCCTGTGTCAATGTCGAACTCGTCCTTTTTAGAGGTCAGTGATTCGATTACCCCTTATGAATTGCCGAAGAGTTCTGCTGAACAGTATGTACGTTTGAATAGCCGACCAATGTAGAGATGGTGTTATCAGCGAATTGCCTCCGGTAACTCAGCTGCCATCCACTTCTCTGATACCAGCGAGCTCGCCTTCGCGAGCGGCCACCACCCCAGTCATCGTGCCCACAAGTCGTGCGTCTCAAGCATCGTCTCCAGCATCTCCAGTCCCGGTCTCACCGAGATCAACCGGGGTGCCCACAGGTGCATCGCCGCAGCCTGGTCCTTCAGGTACAACTCCTGCTGCGAGTCCCTCCCAAGTTGTTCCAACGAGCGGACCGTCTATTGTGCCACCACCAGTCTCAACAACCCGGGGTGAAATTACGGGTGGATCATCCAGCCGTCAAGCATCAGGACCGAGCCCAGCAGTGGAGTCTTCTGCAGGACCCGGATCTACCAGTGGAGAGCCCATAATCCCATCGCCTGGTCCGTCAACTGCGTCACCGTCTCTGCCGCCCCGTTCTCCACCATCCAGCGAGGCTGGCACGTCCCCTGCATCGCAGCCTCCTGTTCCTACCTCGAATGTGTTGACGCCTTCAGGTTCCGGATTCTCACCTTCTGTTGTGCCTAGTGCGACCCCGTCACCATCTGGCTCTGGAGCGAACCCCATTCAGACGGTTTTTGCAGGCCTGTCTTACAACATAAACTTGATACCGTACCTGGAAAATGCACTTGACCAGGTTAATGGCGTCACCACGAACCCGGATACGGATTTCCTGAATAACCTTAATCAAGGGCTCAAGGTCCTTGATGGTAGAGTCCCGATCACTGCTACTGCAAACACTATTATTGTGACCCTTTCAGTCGCAAGCCTGCTGGGAGACTCATACACGAAGACATTTGAGGTGGTTGTCATGGAAATCCAACGAGTCTATGCATCGCAGCGGTTTGACATGTTCCTGAACCAGTACTTGCAAAGTGCAGGAGATACTCTCATCGGAGTCACCACGATCCCTGACGCACCATTTCTCAAGGCATTTGATCTTTTGGGCAAGACAATATCGGGTACTCCCCCGACATCAGCCGTTGGAAACACCTTCACTGTGACTATGGCGGCTGTCGGCGCGGCCGGCAACTATGTCAGGAGCTTCTTGGTGATGGTCATGCCAACTCTGACCATAATTCCGGGCCAGTCTTACAATCTTGACCTAGGCGATTTCCTGGACGATCCGGCGGATACGATCACCAATTTTGTAACCGACCCACTCATCGACTTTTTGCAGGACACCTTCAACGCTCCTGGGCGGGACATAACCGGAACAGTCCCGGCCAGTGCGATCCCAGAGACTATCACGGCCACCCTCACCGTCACGGGGCAGGTTGGGGATTACACCAGATTGGTTTACATAGTGGTTGCTCCACTGCAGAAAATCTTCGCTGGGCAACCTTTCACCATGTCGCTGTCCGACTTACTGGATGGCGCAACGGACACGATTAGCGATATCAGCACCGACCCTGCAACCTCTTTCATCGATGATTCTCTCAACGCTGCTCAGCAGCAAGTCGTCGGCACCGTTCCCGTAAATGCAGCTGCGGGTCTTGTTGAGATGACTGTCAGCGCAGTCGGGCCAAATGGGCCGTATACCAAGCTGCTCTACGCTTTGGTCGTGCCTTCGAACATCATCACCATAGGACAGTCTTTCGCCATTGACTTGAGCGTGTACTTGACCAACCCTACGGATAGAATCAACGGTCTTGTCTCTCTGCCGGGTCTACTGACTTTCCTTCAGGACGACCTCAACATTGTTCAGAGGAATATTGCCGGCGTAGTTCCGTTCACAGCCGTTGAAGGATCTTTCGCTGTATCTCTCAGCGTCACAGGCCAGTTGAATATCCCGTACATCCAGACTTTCTACGTGATCATCCGTCCAGCCACCTCTTCTAGCTCATCGGTTGTGGCAAGTTCTACTCTGTCTTCTGGAATCTCCAGTGGACTCAGCTCGAGCTCGATTTCTGGCCTCTCCAGTACCTTTGCGCAGACCTCAGGAAGTCTGTCGACATCCTCGGGAAGCGGTACGATTTCCACGACTCCAATTCCCTCCTCTCAGACGAGCAGCCAGTCGTTGGCCGGGACCACCACCGGGTTTTCTTCAAGTGTGGCAGGTTCAACGAGCGAGCCGGGTGCGAGCTCGTCAGGACAGTCCGTCTCAAGCTCACCCACGGCACAGAGCGTGACGTCGATCAGCTTCTCGGGTGGAACAAGCATATCCACACCACTGAGTTTGTCCACAGAGGCGAGCCAGACGGTTTCAACTAGCACCATTGATCTCTCCAGCACAGAGAGCCAGACACTGGTATCGTCCACTCCATTTGGCTCATCTATTGAGTCAAGCCAGGCCACCACGTCTCCCTTGTCAACTGAATCAGCTTTCTCGAGTGCGACGGGTGTGTCCACCGGCTCCGAGACTTTGAGTTTGCAAAGCTCAGAGGACCTCTCAAGCGTGACGAGTAGTCCTGTTTCAACTATCGAGACCTCTCAGGGCAGCATTTCTACAGAGTTCACCTCTCCTTCAGGCCCGACCCCAGTTCCATCTACGACGGGAGTCAGCACTAGCAGTGAAGCCTCGGTGGAGACCTCGTTGTCTACGGAAGCGCAATCCTCATCGCAGAGTGAGCCTACCGGCGCTTCGACGTCTCTGTCGTCGGCTGGACCTGAGAGCACGCTTGTCAGCAGTGAAACATCGCTGTTCTCGACAGAGCCAACCAGTACACTGGCAGATAGCAGCACGTTATCGACCGAGTCTGGCAGTTTGTCTGCGACAAGTGGTGGACCCACTTCCTTTGAGAGCTCGGAATCGCTCTTCTCCACCAGCAGCATTGACGTGACATCCTCCACGCTGGGCGAAAGCTCAACTGAGGCCAGTAGCACAGGAGTGTTCTCGACATCGATCTCAAGCACTTCGCAGGAGAGCGAAATACCGTCGACGTCTTTCTCATCCGAAGAAACGAGCTCGGTCTCTACTGAAAGCATATCCTCTGAGCCGAGTATCACACCATCGACTTCGTTCTCGAGCGAAGAGCTGAGCAGCGCTTCTACTGAGTTGGCTTCCTCTCAGTCTAGTGAAGTAGAGTCGAGTACTTCGTCAGGTCTAGAGGAGAGTGCCAGCACCAGCGAGCCTTTCTCCACCTCCGAGGCCAGCACGTCTGAACTAAGCAGTCTGGCATCATCTGCATCTTCAGAGGAGCAGACGAGCAGTGGCAGCAGCGAATCTGAGAGCCTGAACCCGAGTTCCAGCGCAGAAAGCAGCTTGGTATCGTCTTCGACCGACTTCCTGACAACTTCAAGCGCGCCCGAGACAACGGAGACGCAGTCCAGCTCTCCCGGCGCAACCAGTTCCCTGCCTGCCAGCTCTGAGGCCTCGTCTCTGACAAGTGCCTCGGAGCAGGAGTCCTCTTCGAGTTCCCTCAGCTTCACAGCTTCAGAGACAGAGTCCTCGAGCTCGTTTGAGCCAACTGCATCGGCGTCTTCTGAGGCGTCTGAATCAACATCCGTCGAACCGAGCTCGACAGAACCCAGCAGCGGTGGCCCAAGCTCGACAGAGGCAAGCACCTCTGAGCCGAGTTCCACGGAGCAAATTTCGACGGAGTCCACGTCTCTTGGACCGACTTCGACAGAGGCAAGCTCATCTGAGCAGAGCTCCACTGAAGAGAGCAGTACAGGTGCCAGGACGAGTGAGGAAAGCACTGTTGGCCCAAGCTCGACGGAGTCCAGCTCAGCAGAGCCAAGCACCACCGACCTGAGCTCGTCCGCGGAAAGCACGACCGAACTCTTCTCAACAGAAGCAAGCTCCACAGATCTGAGTAGCTCATTCTCGAGCTTCGAGCCAACATCAACTGAGCAGACCTCCACCGAGTCCACCCAGATTGAGTCGACATCCACCGAACCGAGCTCCTCCGAGTCTTCTGGCCAGACATCGACTGAAGAGGCCACGAGTACCAGCGGCATTAGCTCGGAAACAACCGATCAATTGTCAACCACGGGCCGACGGTCCATGCTCCTGGGGTCTACCAATACCGACTCGGCAACAGCGTCTCTCACGATTTCCACCGGTAGTAGCTTTCGATACGGGTCGACTCCGGGTTCTATAATGACCAGCGTCGTGTCGCAGTCTTCGGGAGGAGGTACAAGCGATATTGGTGGGACGGTGACTTCATCGGCTTTATCTCAAGGAACAATCATTACCTCGCTCACAAGCGCGTCATCCAGTTCTACTCCATCGTGTATTGGAGTCACTGGGTACGAGAGGGATGGCACAAACATAGGTAGGCATTCCACAAGAACGATAATCCGGCAATGATGCTAACAGTGTTTTGATCCAGGTTTGTATGTTGATGCAGCATCATCAACTTTCAGTGGCTGCCGGGCGCTTTGCGATGCCAACACAGCGTGCCTAAGTTTTGGTATACTCTCTCCTCCGGCATGCGCTCTTTATGGTCTCAATGTGCAATTAAATATTGTTCTGGACTTGAGATCGGGCAACACTTTCTATAATAAGGGGTGTTCTCAGCCGGCCATCAGCAGTATCGGCAGCATCAGCAGCAACAGCCTCACTTCCCAGAACATTATCACAAGTTCGAGTAAAGGGATGATATCGACACTTGTTCAGTCGCCGCTGGGTTCCAGCTCACAAACAAGCTCGTATTCTTTGGGTCTGGGCTCTGGTTCAGTGATGACATCCGACCACGCGTCTACTCCGTCGTCAAATGTAATGCCCGTCGACACCAGCTCGCCCTTGAGTTGGATACCAATTTCATCGTCAGTCTCGCAGTATAGTATCAGCACTACTGGCACAGGGTCCTTATTATCTTCGTCACAAGGCACTCAGCCCAACAGCGTGCCTACCTCGACTACCCTTGAGTCAAAATTCCCGTCCACTGCGCTCGTGGGCACCACGTCAAGTACCCGGTATTCGAACATGCAGTCGGTTTCATCGTCCGTTGCATCTCTGTCGCAGATATTGAGTTTTACGTCTGGGAGTCTGTCATCTAAGTCGGCCACTCCCTCGATTTCGTACCTGGCCCAGTCCTCGACTACTGCATATGCAAATCCGATCTCCCAAACTTCGTCTCCTACTGCGTCCTTCTTGTTAGGCTCTGGTTCATCGCCTATCGGTCCTGAAACGCAGTCTGTTTCCCTGTCCACTGTGCCTATATTGGCTGCAACAGTGTCATCCGGGACAGCAGTCACCAACTCGAGTTCTCGGCTGTCATCTAGTACCCAGTTGTCGCTCAATGCCCAGCTTACGACGTTCATCTCCCTGTTCAGCTCCTCGTCCACAGTGGCTCCATACCAGGCAGCGGACAGTTCCCGATCGGTGTCTGCTCTCTTTAGTTCCTCGTTTACGGCTGTTTCATCTCAGCCAGCCAACAGTTCCCGATCGGTGTCTGCCCTTTTCACGACACCGTCTTTAAGTACCTCATATACGGGACTGATTTCCGGCATTACGTCCTTGTCGACGTCGATAGCGACATACTCGTCGGGTAGCGTGTCCCTTATATCTTCAAGCGTCCAACAGAGTACGTCGACCATGATCACATCCACTACTCCTCAGCCCGGGACCAGTACCAGCACTTCGATAGTACAGAGTCCGTCAGTGCAGTCCGCGTTAAAATGTGATCCCAGTGGATACTTGGTCCAAGGTTCTACATTATACAGAATCAATATCACCACTGGTTCATATGTCACTGTCAAGGCATCCATGGGAGACGGTTCGTCCATAAATGCCATGGGCTACAACGTTGCAGACAATTACCTGTACGCCGCTGCTATATCGAAGGTCCCAAATAGTCTCCTGAAAATATCTGCGTCGGGTGACGTCGTCAACTTGGGGAGCCTCGGTATATCTTTTGTCGTCAACAGCGGTGATGTGGATGAAGCCTCTCAATATTGGGCTTCCGCAGGCGGTAAGGACTGGGTACAGGTTGATCTGAAGCCAGGCTCTTCTACATATGGTAAAGCAGTCGCCAAAGGGACTGCAGCACCAGCCTACACCATTGTTGATTGGGCTTATGTGCCTCGTGGTGGTAACTATCTCTGGACCCTTGGATTTGACAATTCTGCCAGGACAGCGCCCGGGGGCTCAAACACTTATCTCATGAAGTTTGACCGTGTTACTAAGTCGTGGGCTACGGTTATCAAGTTTGGAGACATCGCTGGCAATGGTGATTCACAGCGGAATGCTTGGGGTGCAGTTTATGCTTCGGATGATGGGTATTTATATGGTTCTGAGAACTTCAGTGGTGAGATCTGGAGGTTCCCGATCAACTCGACTGGGGCCCCCACTGCGTCTCCGTTGAAGATATCAACTGGACCAGCAGCCAGTGGCAATGATGGAGCAAGATGTATAAATGCTGCCAATATTTAGATATACATCTATCACAAATCAGAGCATGAATTCGCTGGGAACAGCTGATTGCAGGGAGTCAGAATGAGCAACCGAACCGATCCCCCGGACTGCTATCCATATGGTGACGATGAGAGTCGGCAGGGCACCGCCGTGTGGCCTTGCATGGGGTCTCAACCCGAAATATCGAGAGTGCCTGATTGCAAACAGGTGGGGTAGTGAATGAAAGGATGACCCGGGATCCCGTGTATCATTAAGCCTTGCTCCGAGAGAAACGACCGTATTCCTGTTTTCTGCCTTTTATGTTTAACTCCCTGGTTCTTTGAATCTGAGCTGATTCCCGCGCAGCCATATCTGAGGCTTGAAGCGCGTGAAAACCTATATTCGACCAGTCATCACTCATCGAATACATACCAATGAGTAGCGTTGTGCCCATGACGGGACCCAATTACGAAAGCCTGAATAGCGGTCTTTTGGGTGAGAGTCACCAAACACACAACGAGAACGGAAAGACCGAAAGAAAGGGGAAAAGACTTGACATAGTATACACGCGACAGCGGGGGGGCTGAAAGTCACTTGGCCGCACGGTCAAACAAGCGTAAGCGCAGAACTATATTGATGAAATGTTCCGGGAGAGGGTGCACTTTACCAATATGAGCTGCCAATACTTCATCCAGCTTTACATGGTCACCGTACAGGATGCCCAGGAGTATACATATTGGTGATTACTTGGAATGACATCCTGCTTGATCAGCGATTTAGTATCATGGAAGAGTCTCTATATATCATTGATAGATCAAGGCAAGCCTGCGCGAGGCACCCCTCTCGCGTGTTAACAGTTCTAATGTGTGACTAGCGCGGACTGCCCATGGGACAGTGCTGACAACAACGCGTCAGACGTTAGCCGTTCGAGGCAGTGGATTGCGAAAGAGACAAAACTTAGCGCTGTATACTTTCAAGTTGTCTCTGGGTTTTGAACGGCTTCCTCGGGATAAACAACTACCTACATAGGTACTAGTAGATACCTAGGTACTACCTAGTACCGCGCAGTATAGGGCTCGTCAATACGGGAGGTTACCCATGACCCGTCGCCCGACGTAATAAACGGAAGGTACAGTCAGATGAGGTCTGCAAAAAGTAACATAGTCTTTGGCTAAACTGGTCTTCAGATTTCAAATTTTAAGCTTATGCTTCGGCACAAAAGCTGGCCGACACAGATTTCTTCTCCCAGTTCTCTCGTGATATACTCTTTGAAGGGAGGC
>JACBFG010000051.1:38657-65011 GCA_013435955.1 Diaporthe sp. HANT25 | reverse complement strand
CCCCCCCCCCCCGAAAATATGAAGGAAGGAGGAATTTAAGGTAAGTAAGTGATAGTCTTTCAAGAAGGAGGGAGGTCTTCCTGGGGCAGAATGTCTTCTAGGGTAGAGGGTCTTGAAGCAAATTGTCAATTTAGGGTATAATCGTCAGGCGACGGGCATGGGTACTGGGCCGTTTTACAGCGAGAGGGATGGTCTAGGTACCTCAAGTGCTAGTAGTGACGGTCTTCACGAAACCCATACTGCGTGCTACGGTAGGTATGTAGCCTTCCGCTTGGAGCACGTTGTTTGTCAACTCCAGGTGCTATGATCAATGCAACGGCATGTTGGTGTGGAAGCCCAGAGGGCAGACGCTGGTCTCCTGTTTCACCCTCCTGTCATTTGAACAGGAGATGCCCTCAGACACCCCCCTATCTTTCCTTTCTTCCCTTGATCCTTATTACCTCTCAAGTCACACCTTGGGTATTCGGTCTGCTTCTGATTGAATGTTTTGGTCACCTGTCCCTGCTACCGCTAACCTAGACCTGCCATTATCTGGCAGCTATAAAGATTCCACAACTGTCACCATCTCATGCGCTATGCAGGCACTTGTTAGTAAAGGTACTTTAAGATGCCCCTTGCCTGCAGTCTACAGAGGGTAAGGTAACCCTTATCTCACTTATTTCTCATCCCTAAGGCTTATCTCCTAGCAGCAGCTGTCTCTTTGCAAACTCATGATTAATCACCCCTAATACATAGCGACCATCACAACCTCCCACTATCAAATTGCAGTTTACTATATCACACCTTTTATTAAGATGGCTAACTAGATACTGCCCTAGCTTATAAAGGTAAGATATAATTGACATTAGACCTTTAGTATAAGCATACTAATAGATATATAACTTTTCCTCCCTAATAATATATATTAGCTATATACTATAGCAAATTCTAGTTTTATTACTAAGATATAGGGTTAGAATACTCTTTATATAATTAATATTACCTTAGTTAGAGTATAAGAGACCCTAGATAATAATAACTTAAGCATTAATAATAAAATAAAGAGCTGTTATATATAAAATATACTAAACTTTACTAGTAATAAATATCTAAAGATCTATCTTCTTTATCTTAGTATCTATATAAATAAGAAGGTTAGTATATATAGTATATATTAACTTAGCTATTCTTAATCTTAAGGAATTATACTATAATTCTAGATAATTAATTAGAATATAAGGAAGACTATAATATAATATAAAGTTTAATAATTATAATTACTAAGTTTTAAATAATAATAAATATTATAATAATTAATAAGAGCTTAAGTTACTATTTTCTATTTATATTTTATTATAAAAAATATATAGTAATTATTACTAATTCTTTAATAAATATCTTTATTATAATATAGCTATAATTTATAGCTTAAATTAAGACTAATTAAAAAGATTAAAAGATATAATAAATATATTAATAATTATATGTTTATTAAATTTATATAATAAAGCCTATGATATTAATATTAATTAAATAAATATAAAGTAATAAAAGATTAAAATAATAATTATATTTTAAATTAATTATTTTTAAATATATAATTTATTATTTATTAAGTTTAAATATTATATATTTTAATAGCTTCTTTAATTTATATCTTTTAAATATTTTATATATTAATATTTTATTATATTATATTAAAATATATATAATAATTAATATATATAAATTTATATATTTAAATAAATTAATTTATTTATAAAAATATTATTTATATATATTAATTTTATTAAAACAATTTATCTTAAATTTATTAATAATATAGAATATAATATTAATTAATTTCTTAAATAGAATAAATAGTTTTATATTATGAAGTTTATTTATAAAGATAAGTTAAATAATATTTCTTAATTTTATTAATCTCTTTAATATAAAAAGTTAGATATTAATATTATTTACTTTATTTAATTAATTAATTAAATTAAGTTAAGTTATTATATCTCTCTTATTAACTAAATCAGGCTTCTTAAGTAAGACAGGTATTTCTATTAGCTTTAAGATATTAAACTTATAAAGCTCAGAGAATCTCTTAAGTATGATAAGTAATCCTGTTTTAACTATTAAGAGCTCTTAAGGCAGTGTTTCTATGATGCTAGCAGTCGTCTATGCTGATCAGCAAGCTGTCCTTTCCCTGTACCGTAGCCATTGTGTACGACGGAGTATATATATTCATGGGATGAACTCTGCTGTACCCTGTGTCCCTGGCAAGGGTTGATTTTCCCTCTAGTTCTAGATAACCGATAGTGTTGCCTTCTGGGAGGAGGGGGCAGTGGAGCAGCAAAGGCTTTGTATAATGTATCAAGGTGGCTTGGCTGCTTCGGCTTGGTTAGTAGATCTGGTTGGCTTGAATTAGGTATGTGACTGGTTAGGTTGCCGGTGTGCCAACAAAATGGACGCGGATGATTGCGTTGCGCGAGGCTCTGGAGCTCCGCTGGTGTCCTTGACGATATAGGTTGGGAGTTTGCTTTGTGTTTGTGCAATGCCTTCGCAGTGACTACATGGCGTGGGAAGGGTTGCAGGTATATGGTAGCATTGTTACTGCTGTGACGTTTAATGAAGTAACTGCGTAGGTACGCAGTTGTGTACGAGGGTTATTTGAGCTGAAAGGGGTAAAGCTTACGCTCAGCTTATATGGCTGTAGTAATCTATTGGTGGTTCTTTTGCTGCTCACTTTTATATCGTTCCTTTTGCGATATGTGTGGGAATAGTGGCATTGCCATAGCAGTGCGTTGCTCAGAATGGGAGGTGCAGGCTCTAGACTAGCTATTGATAGTGCAGCCAGCTGGCAACCAGCTGGCAGCCAGCTAGCAGTCAGGTAACCCCCAGCTACAGCACTTAGTCTAGGCAGAAGGCAGCCCTTCAGCTGCCTTCCCTCAAGCAACCAACACCATACAAACCAGTACCCTTTGTATTCGAATACGTGAGCCAACCGACAATATGGGAAATACGGATTTGTTGGTGTGTGGCTAGGTGTTTGTTGTAGGGTTGGGGCAAAGCTGCCTCAATGTCCTGCCGTATCAGGGTGTCAGATGCTGGTGCGCACAAACAAGATGCTGTGAACGGAACGGACGAATTTGTCCTGGGGGATAGGAGGTTCTGGGACAAGCACCGTTGTCCCCTTGTTGGCTAGAAGTGATTCTCAACTTTACTCCACGAAGAAAGCACACATAAGTCACCGTATTTGTAGCAGCATTGTTGCCCAAGGCCTTGAGCTTTGTGGCTGAGATGCTAGTAATACTCCCGAGCTCGAGCAAATGCGGTTGCGTTATTTGGTTCAGGAGCAGTACACATAGAATATGATGTTGATTTGACATATTTTTGTGAAGCCTGGTGTTTTTCTGTTACTGGTTGGCTGTAGTGGGATAGAAGCAGAGGATGAGATATTATTAACTGAGGGCGCGTCTTGTCCCTGGGTTGGCCCACGCGGGCTGCCGGAGAAGCGCTCTTGCCGTTTGTTTGCAGGAGACAGCCAGCAAGTCTTACGTTGCAAAACCTTGCTGGTTACATACCCCTAGGTAGGTAGGTAGGTAGGTAGCTGGCGTGATCTTGCTCCTTCCCAAATTGCGAAACTGCCTAGGTACCTAGGTACCTAGGCAGGTTCGCAACAGGGAGCCTTGGATGTTCTAATGACGCGTGCTGGAGTAAGTCTGCGTGAAACCCCCATCTCCAATGCTTTCGCCCAGTCACACATCAACCTCTCACTTACTTACCACCAGAGGCCACCAGAGACACGGCAACCAAGGCTCATGCTCGTGGCTGACATACCCAAACCACTGCGTCTTCATCGTAATAGATGTAAGCATCCTCCTCTGGCCCCTCCCTTGCCTGAGACTGTATTCGCACTTTGGGCACGTTCAGCGCGTCAACTACGCACACGTGCTGTCCTCTGGGTACTGGTAGTAAGACTGACGTTGCGTCCTCTTTGTTACCACAGTTCACAGCAAGCCTTCCACTATGGCTACCCCATCTTCTGTAGCCATGCCCTCGCAGCGCAACTGCATCCAGCATATCAAAACAGATGTCAAGCGCGACAACAACCCAAGGGTCAAGGTCACCGTGACCCTGACCACACCGGAGGATCCCCAGCTTCCCGCTTTCAAGGTCCGGGTCCCAAAGTGCATCAGTCCTGACGATGTCAACACTTTCATCAAAAGTCTCTTCATTGAGCACGCACCAATGGACCTGGCTATTGGCCTCCTCAGCGGGATCAAGAACGCGGCCGTCCAGCTCATCGGTACGGAGCAGACCCCCGCCAGTGCCTCCCAGGTCTGTCCGCACCCATCAGATGTGTCCCTGTGATGAACAGAGACAGTGCTGACTTTTGACATCCCCAGATGCAGTCCATCTTTGCCGAGCTGAGCGCCGCGGGAAAGTCGTTCGATAGGGCCAAGAACATCGTGCCGACCAGCATGCCCACACCCGGCAACGGCTCCGCGTCCGCCCTCACCCGCGTCGATGCTGTCGTGCAGGGAGAGGCGGCAGTCAATCGCGCCGACAAAATATTCAGAGAGCTTCTAAGCAGTCTCATTGCTGCGGGAGCCATCACCTCACAGCGATTCAACGAAGTAAGTTATCAGTTCAACATACCCAATTCATGACTAACCTAGGTCATTAGCTCGTACGCATCATTACTTTCAACCGTCTCAAGCTTATTGTCGTCTCTTACGGTTACCAGATGCAGTGGTTTGAGTAGATTGGGGGCAAATGCACATGTTCAGAGGGAGTGGTAATAGACTGACAGTTCTGGGACCATTTGAAGACGGGGGGTCTTTTTCTTTCGCCGCGATGCTTTGTGCTGGTAGTTTGTGAGCTTTACTTCTGCGGCATCAGAATTCTAGCAATAAATTGCAATATTTTGACAACCCATGGCGTTCCTTGCAGTGTAATTAGCACAAGACCTGGGGCCCAAAAGATGTTATTTACCTACCTGGGTACCCAAGTACCAGGAATGCCCGCTAACTCACCATATTAATGTGTGAAAGCAGCTGCCCCATTAGACTTGCATTGCACCGGTGTCTGCCTCCGTCCTCAGGCAACAACCACATTGACAGAATCACCATCATGAATTCTTTCTCCTCCGCATGGCTATGAGAATGAGGTGAGGGCCCAGCTCTACAACTCTATCCACCGACACGTCCTGACTGCCATCAACAATGGCTAGATTCCTCCCGATGTGCTACAGCAGTAGGGACCAAGAGGGTGCGGCGGCAGTGGTGGGCCAGGTCGTGGTCCCGGTGGTGGCGGTAGCGGATCTGCCGGTGGCGGCTTCGACGGGAGCCGGATGATTGCTGCGTAGGACACTGGACCATCCTGTGGTAGACAGTGAACTGGTCTTGCCCTTGTTCATCTGAAGACCGGGCTAGACATTGCCAGCAGTGGGGACCGGAATTGCTCTCGCTACGGGTGCTTCTCGGCCCATAAGTCTTTTGGTCCTGGAGACCAGTTTGGGTCTAAGCTTACAGGCACGTTGTGAACTCAACCAATAGGATGCTTGGGTCAGTGGCTACAGGGCGCTGGTTTAGGTAGCAGTGAGTACAGAGAGGCGTGTGAGTAACTGTTTTGCGGCACATTCGCTTTTATCTTGGACATGCGTCTAGAATGATTGCTGTTCACATTGCATTATTATTTATTGTCAATCTCTTGTTGAATGTCCCTGACCCATAAGGCATTTCATGTTAGTCTCTTACGGATTATGCGTCTCTTCATATTGTTAAAATATCCTATCCGCAGATATCTGAAATGCTTCTGATGATTTCCGTGTATTTCCAGATGCAAAGGTAGAGTGTATTACTATCTACATTCGTATGTGCTTTGTAGGTACAGTCAGCTGCATGAGAATTGGCTCTGAGAAAGCCGGCAGCACTAAAAGCGGTAGCCATCACACCTGGCACAAGCAGAGATGCTACAATGCGGCGAAAGATATAGGCATAGCGCCGTGTAGCTGCTGCGGGTGTGGCCGTTGGCGAAGCCGTTCCCGTTTGGTTCCTGCGCCACGGTCTCGACGCGCAGTTGTTTAGCCTCGGCATCCTCGCTGGGACAGGGATGCTTAAGAGCGGCTACTGGCCTGGGAGTGTTGCCTCTAGCACGCTGATATTGTGGTTGCCCTGTGGGCCCAGCTCTGCTGGTCAACGGGGTGGTTGAGCAATAAGGAAGCTGCCAGCTTGCCCCTTCCGAAAGGAAGCATATATCCTGCTGCCTAGCTGCATTTCCTCAGGCAAGCCTCAACCCTGATCCCTCATTCAACACAACTCGCATCTGAACTCGACACAGGACATCAGAATCAACCCATCGACTTGCATCCAGCGTCGACCCCAAGTCTTGCCATCCAAAGTAGCACTTTTCGTCTCCGCCGCAGTGTGCCAGAGTACCGATCAGTCAGTCATTCATTGAAACGTCAGTTCCAGTGTGAGGCTCCCTTACACAGTACACATGGGCAACAATTCATCTGGCAGATTCTCAACTTCGTCATACTTTCCTTGAAAAACCATGCACATCCAAGCTGACCATATTTTCATGTCTACAGGCTGTGTTCCACCCTACACAAGAGCATTGCCTTGGCAGCCCACCATGTGTCAAAACAGCAACGATCAGGGATACACGTCTGTCTGTCTCGATCCGCATTGCGTCCGTCACAGGGTGCCCTCTCAGGCACAGGAGGATCAATTCATGCAGGGTAAGTAGTCATACTTTGGGCTCCTGTGTTAACATCTGGGAGTTCATGCTATCTGATGCTGGCCGCAGCTACTATCCTGCCCAGCCACTGGTGGATAGAAGCTAGCAAGCGTGAACTTCTCATCTGCCGGCTACAACGTACCGAGATTTTAACAGTACGCTAATTATTCGCAGTCTCTCGTGTTACACCAGCGGCGCGTCTCCTGTCGTCTATGCCACTCCCGAGCCTGCTGGCTGGCCTCGCCGGATACGCACCCCGCGGCAACGGAAACGGTCCGTACCCTGTTGTCATCAACGTCACTGGCATGGCTCGAAACACTGCTCTGGGTCAGCTACCTCCCAATCTCCCCGTGGAGGGCACTGGCAGCATTGGTGGTCTAAGAGGAAGTGCACATTGCCTCACCTGCTACTCGGGTCCCGGGGCGAGTCTGGTCCGACGTCCCATGACCAGGCATAGATACCAGGCAATCCTTCATGAGGTGACAATGCATATTGTGAACCGACTCGGTCGGCTCTACCTTCCCTCCGCCGGCACTTTGGAGCTCGTTGATGAGTTCTACGATCTTGTCAGAGCGTGGCTTGAAGTTCACACGAACAATGGCTGGACTGACATGGGTGGTCCCGACGTTGGAGGTTTTGGTGGTCCCCGTGGCGGCCCCCCCCGGCGGTCCCGCGGGCAGTGGCGGCGGCAGCATGGTTGCAGCCTGAACGAGCCATTCTCTGCCTCTGTGCGGAAGCTGGAAAATCTGTCTGAGCACCACAACATCGTTGTGGCAACTCGTGATTCTGTCATCTGATACGTGGTGCTAAGAATTACGATCTATGGTTGAGCATTCCAATTACCCTCAAGCCTGATGGATCCCAAGGAGATTGCTGAATACTGTCCTCATATCTGGCACATGATGCGGTGTCACTTGCTTTAATTTTTGACAAGTTGATGGAAACTGGACGGATATTGGTGTGGGAGTGGCTATTTGGTTGATAATTAGTATTGAGGTTCTTCTATGGCTCCTTATGAGACCACAGCAGATATAGTTAATCACACACCATCTTGCTTTGAAGTCGATTGCGCAGGGTCATGGCCATGTGTCAGTCCGTCGTCTGCTGTAGGAGAGCTATAGCTTAACTAAGAGACCAGGGTACTTCTTACTTAGACACTATGCAGGCACAAACAATTAATCATATGTACCCGGCAGAGAGCCGCTGTCGTCACTATTGGACCGTGGCTTAGGTTTGAAGACGACAGGAAACTGACATTTGCCCAGTGAGCCGACAATAAACCTTGATCAATGTAAGCTTTGCAACTGCCTCGGTTACGCCGAGTAACTAATGGATCATACATCGACGGTGAGGGCGACCGGTAAAAGTATGCAGGGCATGCTATAGGATTGCCTTCTTGTATACCAAAATACCATTCTAGTTCGCAAGATTCTGGGTCCAGAATTAAAGCAAAGGGTTACGCTATTGTGATTATGGACAAGTATGCTATTTGGCCTACATCGATGAATAGAAGCTGGACAGTCAGCACGCTAGGATCTGTTGATATCTCAGTTGCCAGGCTCCCTCTTGCATAAAGGTGGAGCCAGTGTGCCAGTCGACAACAAAGGGCTCGGCAGCATCAGGATGGTAAAATTAGGAACAGCTGACCGAGAGTATGGTTTGCTGATTATTTCTTAGCGCATTGATTAAGGGAAGGGGGTTAGTGTATTTGTGAAAATGGGTCCAAACAGCCAACCCGCGTCTGATAAGTTGACATACCTGCACCGCTGAGACAAGAACAAGTTGTAAGCCTAGAGCAGACTGATCAAGTATATATATCATCGACCCTCGGAAATAATTCAGTCGTAAAAGCAGGAACAGTCGAAATGCAGTTGGGTCTCCGTCGGTAAAGGCGCATGTGTCCACTTGGATTGGGGATATACTGTAAGGGCTTTCCATTTCTAACGCATCTTCAAACCAACGCTTTATCAACCAAGCACTAGCTGGGCAGGACATAAGAGATCGGAGGTCAGTACCGGCTCATAAATTGCTCTATTTGGATGTCCCCTTTCTTTTCAGGCCCTCACAGACTACCTACCTTTCCGTCTTCTTTAGATTCTCATCTTCATTAATTCTCAGTGTCCTGCTTGCCGGATATACTTCTTTCCGGGTTCTTCTTACCAGCTTTGCCATTTCCCGCGTCCCTCACCAGTTGAGTACTTGCCAACCTTTCTTTTGGTAGTCTCTCCATCCACAGTTTCGTCACCTCCTTCCATACTCAAGAGCACTTATTACTTTCCGTTGCATCTGGTAGAGTAGAATTTACCCTGTCTGACATCGTCTGATTTGTCAAACCCGGCCTATCTCTGATATGAGAAACCACCACGCCCTTCCCACCAACACTGCAACTCATTCGAACAGTACAGTTCTGCGTGCTTGCTGTTTCCGCTAGCCATCAATATCACGGAAAGCAGGGAAGTGTCGGCCCCGGGAACATACAGACGCTTCAGAATCCGCAGCAACACCCCAAAAGATAACAAGGTACACGAATCTATTTCACCACGAGACATCGACTCGAACTAACTAATAACAGAAGGGACTACCCAGCTGGAAACCTTGGCCTCTCCGTGCCTTGCAATGCGTCACTTCCTACATGTACTGTCGGTCTCGTCCCTCTGAGTACTCAACAGCGCCACCATCTCACTTCTATTCATTTCCACGTGACGACTATCGGTCGTATCTGTGAAACTTTTAATCGACAAGATCCATATCAGTCTACACCATGCCGCCCAAGTACAAGGAGCCTGAACTGGCAAAGCTTGCCTCGGATCTGAAGGCCTGTCACCTCAATTTTCTCAAGTTCAAGCTTGCTGATGCCACCTCTGTTGGGGTGGCGGATACGCCACCACTGGAGAGAGCGTACGGCACAATCGTCCTTGACCAAGGTCACGCCAAGTCGCTAGCGGTTTATAAGCAATTGAAGGACGTTGGTCACGCCCTCGTTGAGCGTCTCAGTGCCGCCATCATTGTACAGGGAATGCTTGCCCCGAAACAGCATCCTGACCACCTGAATCCCAGTGTTGGTAAGGATGGTCAGCAGTATGAGCTGATCAGGGAACTCATCAAGATTTCTGGCCCAAAGTTCTTTACCATCACATCGCAGCAGGCAGCAAAGCACGACGCGTACATCGGTGTCTCTGGAATATGCGAGAAATACTTCCTTATTCACGACGGTTCCTTGAGAGCGCCGTTTCAGGGCCTCGGAACCTCCCCCGTGGCAGCTGCCCAACCGAAATCGGTTGCGGGGAGCTCTGCCTCTGCAGCCGAGAAATCTCCTGATGCGGACGATGTAAGTCTGGCCACACCCGTGCAAATCAAGCCGGGAGGTATTCAAGGCGCCTCTGCCCCGTTTTTCGAGAGTCACCCAACATCGAGGACCGTGCAGCCGGGGGAACCCCCCAGCAAGGCGGCAAGAGCATCAGCGGCTGCATGGTCAGAAGCCACGGCACTTGTGATGCAGAATCAGATCAAGGAGCTAAGAGATATTGAGGCGCTGCGTGGCGCCCCGTACGCCAAGCCGTCGAGTATGAGCCAGGAGGATTTGCTCAAGCTGGTCGTTCAGTTGGAGCAGGATCATGCCCGGGCCTCATTTCTATTGTCCGAGCTGCAGACGTCTACCCGAATGCTCCAGGTTCGAGCCGGCGACCTCCGGGTCTTGCTCGAGGACATTGACAGAGAGCAGACCGTCAGGGGTAGGTCGGGCTCGTGGGTGACTGCATCAAAGAACCACCCCCGTGACCCCGGGCACCCCTATGCTCACAAAGATGGGCTGCACCGCTCGAAGGGCATACTCCTCCCGCACCAGCCAGCCGCCGGCGCCCTGCTCGCTAATTCGCAGCAGTCCGGGCAGTGGGCTGTCCAAACACCTGCTCCCCCCCCAGTCTCGCTGACTCCTGCTGATGCTCACTCCTATGGTGGCAAGGAGTCAGAATCAGCTAGTCCTCAAAAGTTGAGCCGCATGTATCCTTCCACTGAACACTCCTCGAGGCAAGACGGCCCGGGGCCCAGCAAGAAATTGCGTACTAGCGACGCCCAGTCTGGTCAGTACCCAGCGGGAGAGGGTGATGCGAGACATACATAGGCGCCTTTGGCTAGCCACGGCAACCACTGTGACAATTCTTCTAACGGTGAGGTGGGCTGATGTGGGACGGTCATGAAGTCGGGACTGCGCAGACGCGCCCTACTTTGATGCCAGTACAAGAGGGCAGTATCGCCTATGTTGGTTGGTGGAATGGCCAATGCGTCGAGTCTGGCGCAACGCCGCCGTCGGGCGACAGACAGCCCGTTGAGTGGATCTTTTCGTATCGGACGGTTTAGTTGGCACGCGCTGTGGTTGGTCTCGTGAGAATGGCTTTCTGGCCCTATGCATGTGCACGAAGCTGGCAGGGCAGTCTTGTGCTACTCTTGACCCCCTAAGGAGCCACAAATCAGTCATGCACGAGCATGAAATCTGGAAGCATCAGCGGGAGCTATGAGAGGTATTTGCATTTTGGACTTTCTTTGATGGCGGTGGTTGGGCTTGTTTTTATGAGGAGTTCCGCGATGATTTTGACATACTCAGATAATGCTAAACTGCCGTACATTAGCATTATCGAATGAAAACTTCGTTGGTTTAGCTGTCGCCTTGTTAATATGTGTCTTTGGCTCTGTTCTAATTTCGTTACCTTGGTAATTCCTCGTTGCGAATCTCGTTATAACCTACATTCAATCTATTATAAGTGGTGTCTGGCTCCCTTGTGCTAAATGCGTCTGTTTGAAATGCCCATTTGACCAAGCTGACCAGGCTATAAACTGAGTCGTGTATTTACATACAGTTAAGTGTTATTGATTGATCAATGCGGGGCGGTCCGCGGCGGACCGTAATCGGTACGCTGCTAATTGTTGTGGTCTTATCATGCACCCGCAGCTTCAAAGCCCGTCACGGTGGGAGCCATGCCCCTGTTGCCGCATACTATGATGTTGCCTCATACTCCAATCTCCCCGTCTGTACGACAGGAGAGCCTCCCGGCAGCCTGACAGTAAAAGTTGGTTGACTGCTTGGTGACTGCGAGCCGGTCCGCGGCGGACCGTACTTGGTACCCAGGTATGCAGAGACTGGCCGGCGACACCTATGTTAATGAACTCGCACGCTGCCATTTATGCCGTGGAGGGTCATTGAGCAGGGACTAGCAATCGCCACAAGGGGAGCAAACGTGGATGCGGCAACTGAGACTCATGGCCGCGCTGGAACCTGTCTCCAACTGTAAAGTTTTTCTCTTACGCAGTGGAATTCTGTACCAACAAACACAATGGAGCGGGTACGAACCTCAGGGCCGCGGGGTTTCAAATGACCACTGAAAATTTGATCTTGCACTTATACGCACACTCTGTTGCCTCCTTATCAGCTTGGCTTGCAAATTTGCTACTGGGTCCCTACCGTGACCTCCAACCTGCCGGGCCGGCTACTATGTCATCTGCCATCCGATCTCGACGTATGACCTCTGGTCTTTCGATTCCTTTCTTCGAAGCCCTCTATTGACAGTATTACCATCCGAGGAGGCCAGCCAATTATTTTCAACGAGCCAGGACGAGAAAGCACAGCCTTCCAGCAGTATAAAACCAGGTCGAACCAGAACAAACACCAAGCCGGAATCACGTCCACACCACCATGACCGACGACATCCACTCAAAATAAATGCTAATGAAGATCACTGTATGAGTCTCCTAGCCAATAACTAACTGGTTCACAGTGTTTCTGACTGGTTGTGTAGCTCTATCTGCCTAGCCAAGACGCCCTTGTCGCGAAGTTTCTTGTGACGCGCATCAGCGGCGACCATGTCTACCACATACAGTGTATGGTGATGTGACTTGTCTACATGCTATGGGAATACGTCAAGACCACGCCCGGGCCAGCAGCGTACTGACCTTCTTCTACACCTTGATATCGAGGCTGAGGACCCGACATTCATCCTATCGGAGCTTGCCAAGGCACGAATCGCACGCCAGTACGGTAGCTATGACCTGGATAAGCACGAGGTTTTCGCTGTCATTGTCCCGTCAAGTGCCATGGGAAATCGTGGCTGTATGGCAATATATGGGCAATTCTGCTTGCATTGTCAAATCGTAGCCCCTGAGCTGCACAGTCACGCGCTCTTCACTGATTGTGCAGAGGTGTCATTTTATGGCGGTGACAATGCCGTCCATGTTAATTGCATTTGGGAAGACTGCAAATGTGAGTGGGGACCCCGATCCAGGGTTTGAATACCTGGTCGGAGCACGGGAGCGGGTGGAATACTGGATGAAAGGGCGTGAAGATGGGAACGCGTCGCAAACGGGACCGATTCAAGGGTCCCGAGAGAGGGCTGCTTGTGGGGCGATGAGTTCCAAAATGCTACAGGGCCGTTTGCTCAACTAATCTCAGGGCGATGTCTTTCCTCTAATCCCATCCCAATAGTGACTTTCTTCTACAATCACCCTTCTTCCCACTTTGTCTTATCAACCCCAACATCACATTTGTCAATGAAACTTTGACCTTCCTGTACCTACTCGATTTCCTACTCGATTTGAGACGGTAGGCCGTCTTTGAGCAGACCATCACCATTCTCGAGTAATGCCTGCCATCCACACAGCTGAGAAACCGACACGTCCTATCTTTCAGTCCCACACCGTTCTTCCAGTCCCACACCGTGTGAAGCTCCCCTTCTTGTCGTCTGCCCAGTCTCCCATGATCATGACACTAACTCTGACAGAAATGAGCAGGTCCAAGGAATCCCCCGTCAGATCAACGTTGCCAGCATCGCATAGACCACCCATTCCTTAATGAGTACAAGCTTCTTCTTGTGCAGGGGGACCGACAAATCTTCAGCTACGACCAACTGCCCTTTTCCGCTCCAGAAACACGTCAGCCTCTCTGGGACCAACCACAGGCCAACCCGACTCCCTCAACGGCATCATCTGCCACCGACTACCCAGATCCTCGAGTAGCAATCACTTTCATTGTCTGGCATCATGAAGTACGCGTCACAGGATCCTGACATGATAGCGCTGTCAAGCAGACTGAAGAACAGTGCGTTACAATTTCAGAAAAACAAAGGAAACGACGTCCCCAACTCCGACATACGTCTTCAGCTATGGAGCGCATTCTACTACGTCGGCCTTGATGATACGGATGCCATCCCTCTGAGGCAGTATGGACGGCTAATGGACATGGGCAAGAAGACGGCAAAACACATCTGCGCCGCCATCGCCGCCCATTCGATGCTGGCCCCAAAGGATAATCCTGGTCGACTGAAGCCGAATGTCGTTGGGACCTGTCGCCCCACAATCTTCGTCGCCGAACTCCTTTTTGAGCCCGGCGAGAGTTTCTTCACCATCACAGAGGAACAGGCACGCGAGGTCAGCCGGTATATTGACATACCTGGGTATGGTGAGAGTCACTTTCTCGTTCATGATGTCGTCAGTTCATCACCACCCACAAGTGCCGCTGCGACGTACCCTGCGGCACTTACCCAGCAGTCGGCGGCCGGAAGCGCCCTGGGCCCCCTATACAGCTTCCACTTTCGGGAAGGGCTGGGCGAGGTGTACGACGAAGACCAGATCCGACTTGGTAGCGTTGTTCTCGACTCACTCACCAGTGCGGGTGAGAGGGACACCCTCATCCGCAATCTGGGACGAGTGTGAATTACTGGACAGGCATTCCTGCTCGAGTTGCGACGCGGGCTCTCAAGACTAAGTCACATAGAGGAGCGTCGTGTCACCAAGAAACATACCGTCGCGGAAATGGAATACGGTGACCTTCTGGTATTTGCCAAGAAGCAGAACAAGAGGCACAACGTGGTGCAGGTGCACCTCTCCAAGCTGATCGAGACATGCGTACGGCATTATGAAAGCGTTGAAAAGCTCAAGAACACAACAAAAGCTATCAGAGATCACCATGGCTGGAGGGAGGCATGTGCGGACGACCAGGGTGACGTACTCAAGATACAGCACGATATCGAGTGGCTGAGTGACAAGGAGGCGTCCCGTGTCATCCAGGTGCCCAACCCCGCGGACATTTCCAATGGTCAAATGGCGAAGTGGGCCACGCAGCAAAACAGGAGGCACCATGAGGCGGAGCTGACACTTGCGAAGTTGACAAGAATGTCCAAGCATTTTGACCACAACTACCCTACCACGTTCAAGTGTGTGCTCCAATTTGTTGACAGTAAACGGAACTTTGATTTGAGGTCGGATGTGTCGATAGCATCAATGAGTCCGCACGGAAAGCGTAGACGCGTCGAATCACAGCCGCAGACGACGATCCACCTGGAGAACAGCTATCCAAAGCGATTACCATCTAGTGGCACCATTGCCGCTTACTCGCCAGTCTCTGGGCCACCAGGCTTGATCACGCAGCCGCTGCAGCCCCGTGCATCATCCTACCCCGCGGAGGCATTGCCGCGCGGCATGATGGATCTCCAACCTGCTGCCGGTATAAGACGCCACGGCAGCCAGGGTCCGGATCCGTCTCGCGCCCAGCCGGCCAGTCAGGGTGGTACATTACTATCGACTGCACAAATCGGAAACTTCAACGGGGGCAGGCCAATCAGAACCTACTTGGTGCCATTGCTCTGCACTCATCCGTGCGAGATGAGGCTGGCTGGGGCAATCTCTAGAATCCTACAGATCTGGGTGCCTTGATGCACCAGGCAGCGAGCAACGAATGGCTATACATGGTGGCCGAGTTCATATCAACGCGTGCCGGTGTGCTAGGTGAGGGTGGGCGGTCTTCAGTGGGTTGGGCACCATCGCGGCTGGTGGATGGGATCTGCAGCAGCGATGAGATGACGATGAAGTATCCGGCCTCTGAGGTCGGAATAAACCTTTTGAGGCGTTGAGTGGATTTGGGACTAAGGCTGCCGACTAGCTGTTATGGGCTAGATCTTGGCTCAGATCAGCGGTACGGCCCGCCATTGCAACGTTTACATTGCCGGAATTCTCGTCACACTACGGATAGGCACTAGTGTTGATTTCGGTTGGGCGTGGTGGACAGCCCAGACTGCCATATTGCAGTGAGTCTGAAGGGGGCATCAAAGTTTCTGGCTCTCGCTATTTTGCAGAAATCCACGGCGTCCCGCGCCTCTTTAAGAAGGCCTTCGCCTTACATATATCTTGTGCAGCAAATCACACATAGCGGCAGACGTCGTCAGCTTCACCAGTCCCTGATCACAAGTCCCTGACTCATACCTTGACAACATGCATTAGAGTGCAACAAAACTGGGCCACCGCTTTTAGGGCATACGCGATCCTATTTGTAACGCTGTTAGCCAAGAGCACGGGATCCCGGACACGCATCACCAACAGGAACGTGTGGCGGGATGTAGCAGCAGAACCCCAATGACTTGTTTTTCTTTTGTTAGGACCAGGCCCTGGCGCGGAAACTGTCCATATTGCTCACATGGCCTACCCAGATCCCAGTAGCATTTTCGATGTCCTGGGCGGGCCTTATTTTAGAGTAATGGTATGGCTTGGTTGGGGGAGTGTTCTTGTGGCGGGATAAGCCCGCGGTGCCGTAGCGATGGTCGGCCTCACGGCAGTTGGCAAGCCGCTGTGTCTTGTCTCAGTCGGGCAGTGGCAATGTCTGTGAGACAGCATCTCTTTCTTTGGGGTGACTGAGGTATTACTAGCAGCGCATAGTGCAGGTAGACCTGGACAAGACATTAGGGAAGGGAGCCTTGCGGTTCTGATCCGCATACATCTCTACGGCAGACGGGCCCAAAGCTAGTTTGAGTTCTTGCGTATGCAGGTGATAACGGTGAGTTGCTGTCCTAATTTTGTGTCGTCTGTGTGATATTTATTTGACTTGTCTGAAAGATGAATGCGTCAAGCTACCCGTTGTTGGTTGAACGCATTGCCAAATCACCGTTGTTGGCGCCCCTGGACCTCGTCGGCGTCGCACGGGCCAAGATTACACCCACTTGGACGGGGCATTGCAGCCTCATTGCTGCACTTCAGCGCATTAAACGTCTGACTGTAAACCTTTCTTCTTTCACTTCTGCTGCCATAGGTAAGCCTGAGATCGGCGCATACGAATCCTCGTCACTCTTTTGGCCTGTGGCTTCTAGTATCTCCTATTAGCAGCATTCACTCATTCCTTTCTCGCCGCAAGCTTTGCGCGCTCACTGCGATCAACACGAATCATCGCACAAGGTCTGCCCGTCTCACCTGCAACGATGGCGCCGAATACGTACAAGGCCAAGGCCAAGGGCAAGGGGAAAGGAAAGGAAAAGGCTCGCGACGAGGCCACTCCTTCTCCTATATCTGCCCGTACCCGCGGCGCGAGCGCGCAGCGTCTGCCTGGTGAGTACCTGAATGTCCCGTCCCCGCAGTCACAAACACGCAGTCCCAGAGGCCTGAGAACCCCTTTACCATTTCACACCCTGTGAACTCCCTGGTAGAGTCACGCTGGGGCACTATTTGTCGACAGAAAAAGCGTGAAATGTCGCGCGTTAGAGAAGGATTGATCAGCTGCAGGTTGCTAACCTGTAACACACCTAGGCAATGACGACAACGGCAATGGCCCTTCCTCTAGTGCCCACTCCCAGCAGGCGCCTCGTGGTACCGCGGAGAGCCGCACTGCGCCGCGCGATGATGGCATGCAGGGAACCGGCCGCCCAGCCGCCACGCCCTCATTGCGCCAACAGGGCAGATCCTCTGGTGAGTTACCAGTCCCACGGCTCAGATGCTATTGCTAACAGATGTCTCTTTCCAGCTGCCATGCTCACCCCTTCCAGCCGCACCGGCACTTCCCGTCGCAGCATTGAGTCCGCCGTGCGATCCGACGGATCTGGATCCACCATGTCTGGTGGCTCCTCTTTCAGGGTTGCCAACGTGGGCCGCGACATTTATGGAATTACAGGCTCACTTGGTGGCCAGTCCTCAGGAGTTTCCGTGACTGCGCCTGGCGCCTGTGGCCTCCGCTCATATCAGCTCCTTTCCAAGAATGGCTTTGACGGTGTCGACAATTCCCCCCCTGCCAAGCGCGTCAAGCGGAACAACGACTCTCCCTCGATCCAGTGCACCAAGGCCCGAGCCCAGAAAACTGCCGTGGCCAACTCCAATGCTCAGATGGCGCAGACAAACGAGACCCTGCGCCAATCGTTGATCCGACAGGGCTTGGAGGGCTTCGTCACGGCCATGGCTGCCCTCAATAACGACTTCGAAGCTGGTCGGGACCACTATGTCGATTTCCTGTTCCCTTACAGCGAGACCATGTTTCGTGCTGCCAATCGACAGGCACAGAGACGTGCAGCTGGCATTATCGTTGATGACTTTGAGCCGCGCGAGCTCGATGTCATCAGTCTCCCTGATCGCGAGCTCGATTTCATCAGCAGCCTTAAAGACGGGGATGCCGATCTTAAGGAGGACGAAGATTTCGAGGTCTCATACGAGAATGACAGTGAGGATGAGGATATCAGCGACGAGAACGAGTAGGCTCTGCTAGCTGCCTAGCATGGTTGTCTCTCAGGATCCCTGGCCTGTGGTCTGCTTATGCGTTTGTTTCACTCGGACACGATTCGTGAGCTGGCATGCCCATTGGAAAGACAGCACGTTAGTCTAACTGTCCCAGTCTAATAGATTCAGTTGAGACCTTGCTCTGGCGTCTACGTTTGTGTTACTTTACCCTCTCTGGTCTGGCTTCTTTATTGGGCCTTCTACGTCAACACTTTACTGCTAAACATGGCATAGTAGGGTGATGGTCATCTTTTGGCCCTACTCGGCTCTGTATACGATCTTGGCATCAGAAGTCGCTATTAAGGAGTTAGCTATTTGCTCTCGAATCTCTGTGTATTGCTTATACGTCAGTTCCTTCCACCATATCCTCTTTCTGCAGCTGTCTGGGGCAGAGCTGATGCATTGTGCCCAATGGTAGACACCTGGCCACCCTAGGGCTTGCATGACATGCTCTTTGTTACGTGAATCTGAATTTAAAATTCCGATCCTAGGATTGGTGTGAAAGACCCAACATATTCGAGACAGCAATGTGGTCGGAGAGAGCTGTCAGGGGCAAATGCGGCCGGACCTAGGATATGCTATCGCGCTTACTCAGCTACTCGTTCAGACTGCTGCAACGCTTCGCTTACTTTACGGATACTAAGGGTACGGCATAATCTACGCAAGCCTGGATGCTGCGAGGCGGCTCTGTGGCTGCTAAGCTGGACCATGTCGAATCAAGCTTGCTCAATGAGTCCACAGGGAGCTCTGGTCGTGATAGCAACGGGGCAAAGCGTATGAGAGTGTGACCTAGGGATGTGCGACGATACAGGTGCTAGGAATGTGTTCGCAGTACCGCCCCAGACAAGCTTGAGTAGCTTCGACGTTTCGGAAAGCGGTGGTGAGACACGGTGTCGGCGGGAGGCGGATCGAATTTTCGAGTGGTGATGGTTCGATAAATCGATGGGATCCAGGCCTTCTGAGGTTTCGAGCAGCCGTGGCAGGGTCCTAGAAATCGCCACAGGTGGCTCGAGGCATCAACGGATGGTCATTCGAAGATTCGACGAGAAAGCACATTTTGACATTTCGACAGACGACAAGGGGCCCAGGAATCGATTCTTCGACATCAGTATGTTCGAAAGTTCAACACACTCAAGCCAATTTGACAATTCGACTTTTCGAGGGGCCTTGTAAACATTCCACGATTCGACTTTTCGAGAGGATGCCTTAGCGATCATGACGAATAATACAAACTTCCGACACAGGGATGACGTTTCGACAGAGTAACGTCATGGTTTCGATATTTCGACACGCCTGTGCTGATGACACGGCCTCTGTCACACAAAAGGACCTTATCCCTGATATTCGACAGGGAGGCTCAACAATTCAGCCTTTCGAAAGGTTGAGGCAGCGCATACAGGAGTTGAGCCTCGAGTCAATGCATGCTCCTGCCAGCGATGAGCTTTTGACTAGTGGGTCAAGGCAGTGCGACAGTGTTTGTCCAGGTAATGGGCACCATCAAGTCATGGACACGTCTTCCACATAACCCAATCTTAGAGGTGGAAAAGTAACAGTAAATGCCAGGAACATGATGCCTGGCACTCATAGAATACACCCAACATTTCACAGACAGCACGGGGCGTTCACGATACAGTCCCAACAGGGACAACTGGCTGAGCCCTGCCCCAGTGCACAGCTACAGATTCATCCTTCATAGGGCCGGGACCAGGTGAGCAGCTTTCACCAGACGGGATGGGCCCACTCAGTCTCAGCCCCCTTCCCAGCCGTTCCATCATTTCCGAGTCCCAGCAATGCTCCTGGCTCTCACATATCATGCTCACACTACGAATAATGGTGTATATATTTACGCTGTATTTCAAATTGACTACGTAGGAACAGGTGATATGTAGGCTTTCATGCTGCCATGTAAACACATATGTCTGCCTTGTATATACAGCCCAGTGACTAGCACGGGACAGTGAGGATGCAGCCATGCGTTATCCGGGCCGGACTAGTATGCAAATGTATAATATTGCCTCTGGTCCAATACACACAGTTCCACGAGCCAGATCTCCAAGTTGGCTCACACAGGGTTGGTTGACAATGAAGTGCCAGGGCTTATCTCTGGACTCAAGTAGCTCTTAAAGTCAATATATCATTGGTGACTTTAAATCGGTCCGCAATGGGCCGATTCGGTATGCAGTCAAATATTGTTGAATGGCTGCTTGGTGACTGCAAGCCGGTCCGCCGCGGACCGGACTTGGTATGCATCTAATAGTGTGGGTTTACTATTTGGTAACTGCAAGGCGGTCCGCCGCGGACCGTACTTGGTATGTAGTTAGATATTATTGGTTGAGTGCCTGACTCAGTGGCGCCCATCCAATTCATACTACATCGTTTTGTCGATTAAGCCCGGATCAAATTAATTAATTGACTGCGCTGTGTGCAGCACTCGGCAGTGTGATTCAAGCAGTACGGCCTTAGGCTGAGATAACTTAGGCAGTGGAAGACGATTTGCCAAGACTTGAGATGTCTGATGAGCAAGCGCGAGATATGCTAAGAATGTGGCGTATATTTCTATGCCCAATATGCAGATACCGTGCTACGGGGATATACGTGTTCAAGCGCTACCAGGATGTGGGCCGGAACAGGGGTGAGTCCGGAAATACACCAGCCAGCATATAACATACGATTGTCTGCTAGACCCGAAGCTGTCGGCTAGGGGTAGTATCTACCGTGTCCAGAGTCCCATTTGTGCCTGTCACAAGCAGCATGAGGCGTCACTGGCAGGAGCAGGATATCGTCGAGGCCAGGCTGCTCTTTTTAGTTCTGGTGATGATACCCGGCCGCCTACCCAGCCACCCTGAGGCCTATAGTAGACATCCCGACGCATTGACATGATCACCAACAGACGGCCAGCATGTAGCAAGATGTACCCACCCGATGGCCAGCCACAACCTGGCGTGGCTGTGTCCTAGGTATAGAGGCAGCTCCTGCCGTTCAGGATGCATGGCGTCCCAGGGTGGGGGAGGGGGGTGGGCACGGCGAAGCCCAAGCCCGCCTTGTTCGTCATGGTGACTGGCTGGTTACCCAGTATTGTCACAAGGGTACAATATAACCGTCATCGCCCAATGCCTCATTCACCTGAGTTTCCAGGACACCAAGGTCGCCATGCAACGGACCCACGAATAACAGAAATTTCATTTATGCAACAATACAACCTCGTCTGCTGCCCCGGACAATAGCCTACACAATCTATCACATTCGCACCTGGGGTAAGCAGCTGTTCAGATGAAAATCCAGGGGGCGCAAATTCTCGGGAAACTGCTTATACAAACGGCCGGTAAAGTTCAGATGAAAAAAACCATATTGTTCTGAGCTACTGAATACACTTTACGAGTTGACCTTTTCAACTCATCATAGCCAGGCATAAAAACCCAACTCCTTTAATGTCAGACCCCGTTCTTTTCCTCCTTCTCTCCTCCACATCAACTTTCCAATACCCAACCTGCTCAGTCCTTTTGCCATGGGTATCACGACATAATCAATACCCAAGGCTACCTCCACGACAGGAGGACCTCACGGCATCAATCCCACATGCAACCAGTCCCATCTGGCAAACTTACAGCCAAAACCAAATACAGGTCAGCCTCTCATCGTATCGGCTTTGCGCAGTCGCGTGCTAAGTCAAACAGTCATTGCCTTCTCTCGCCGCGTACTTTCTGCATTTTGCTCAGGCCCGCGGCGCTGAAAGCCTGTGATATCACTTCACAGCCACAATAACTTGGTCCCAGGCCTCATCAGCACGGAGTTAGGTCTCAACATAATCGCGGTCAGACGGGGAGCCAGGCCGACCCGATCCCAGGGCACACGGAATCGTTTAAGCAAAGATCACGACAGACGCGATCGCCAACCACAAGCCCCAGACTGGACACAGCTGGCATTTTGAACACGAGAAGTCTTTGAGCACGACCAAGAGACAGATAACCCGCCCAGGAAAGATACTCATCACGGCGGACAAAAGCTTCCAACATGGCGGGACAGAATAACTACCGACCGATCAAGGGCGACAACATGGATCGCCTGCGAAACACGGCGCTCGATAGGGTGAAATCGGTCTTTCCGTATGCAAACACTTACATCGAGGTCATTGGCGGCCTGGCCCAGTGGGATGAGAATGTTTGCAACCTGAACAAGGCGAGGCAGGTCAGAGAGATTGTCGACAAGGTCATAGAAGCCTCGAAAATCACTGAGCAGCAGTTAGACCAGCTCAAGGAGAACCTGGTCGTGATCTGGGCCATGCAGCCGGACTCCGAGCTGTTGCCATCCAAGGTCGAGTGCCCTAGGGGCAAGATGCTCCCATGGTTTCAGGCGCTCGTCGCGGAGCTGAGACGTGCGACTCAGAATGAGACCGGACATTTCATCTACTTCCCAGACAACAAATCCCACCAACCCTGTATCGAAAGCCCCGACCCTGTTCAGCACATGAACGATGCGATCCGCCAGTACTTGTCAGGCACACGGGGCGAAACCCCGCTGGGTTCAATGCAGTCCACAGCCACATTCAAGACCGAGGATGACTACGGCGACGAAGTGACCTCCGCCGCGCCCCTCGCCCGCAAGAGACAGCCGGGTCAGCAGCTCATCCAGCCGAACAAGTGGGCGAGGGTGAGCAAGCCCAACATCCCGGCCACGGGCCCGCTGGGACCCGGGCGCGAGCACACTGCGGAGACTTTCGGCATGGCGCCAATGCGGCCCCCATCCAGACAGGCAAGCGCCACCGGCATGCAATACAACCGAGCCCAGTCCACCCAGCCAGATACCCTCCAGGGTGACAAATACAGCACAATGAAGGCAATCGCAAAGAACTGGACGAATGCGTGCAAGAGGGCCGAGAAACGTGCGGACGAGCAGTCAGCTGAGCACGAGAAGGAGCTCACCAGCATCCAGAACCAGATGAACAACCTGAACATCCAGCTGGCGGACGCGCGTGCGGCCCACGAGAACCAGCTCGCCATCACCGCAGGGAAGGATGAGCAGATAGCCACCCTTAACGCTAAGCTCGCTCATTCCCAGCAGGGCCTACTTCAGGAGCGGAAGAAGATCCTGCAGCTGGGCGTGACGCTGCGGGATGCAGCCCATGATATATGGATGGAGATGGATAAATTCCTGGGCGACAACGGTGCCCCTGGTGCCGACTGTGAGACTGACAACGCTGGCGACGATGTCGAGGGAGCCAGAGGACAATCGGATGAGGACGACACGATGACCTTCCAGGACGATAACATGGGCGCCGCCGAAGACTTTGGCCACCTCAACCCAGCAGCCGCCGGAATCGAGGTGCCAGAGCTTAGTGATGCGGACACGGGCATCCGCAGCTTCAGCCGGGAATCATCGGTAGTGCCTGACGTTGATGAAGTTGAGTAGATGTGACCTGGCAAAATGGCACACGGTCCTTCAGAAAAGAGGCAAGAAATTCAAAAATTCAATGGACGACTGGAAGGGGGTAAATAGGGCAAAAATGGCACGTGTCTCTTGCTGGGACAGGGACATGGTATCCCGACATTGCTTTCAGCTGAGTTGCAGGGTGAGGGGGGTATTTGCGGCTTGCAGCACGCTCTGGATGGATTTTG
Source organism: Diaporthe sp. HANT25 (assembly GCA_013435955.1). NCBI lineage: Eukaryota > Fungi > Ascomycota > Sordariomycetes > Diaporthales > Diaporthaceae > Diaporthe > Diaporthe sp. HANT25. The sequence goes on along the minus strand of JACBFG010000051.1, from coordinate 41,174 downwards.
ATTTTTTGGAGTCACTTGCACACAAAGAGAAAAAATAAGTGGACGGCAAATACGCCTGGACTACAGTAGGTTCGCCTCCTCCTACACAGTCTACGTTTTAGGGCTGGTATTTTCATGCAATGCAGATATGGGCTATCATCTTGCTGCCCCAAATATTTGTCGTCTCTTATACCAGTAAACCATGCTGCTTTGCAAACACAGATGAGTTACTATGGTGAGAGGGTCCCATTGTGAAGATGTTGACCACTCCAATGAACCTCATCGGGCTCACACTCGTCGTTCAACCTACCACTGCAACATCACCCACTCAGTCTCAACACCGCGGCCGCTCAGGAATACCGCCGCCCTTTCCTCGCGTACTCATCCTGGCCAACGGAACCCTCCCAGCCTCGCCCCCCTCCGAGCGCCCAATAAAGAAGAAACTAACATATTTCGAGCCCCAAAAACGAGACTGCCGGACCCTGTCACTGTTCCTCGTTCTCTGCCATCACCAACCCTCCCACCGCGTGCCAGCAAGGTCTCCTGCCGCCAGCCTTGCCCGCCAGCCTGGACCCCCCGGGCCTCTCAGCAGCTCAAGATCACAGGCAGGAACAGCGCGCTACCGTCAATGACCCTTCACGTCAGGCATGCTGACAGATCCGCACAGTTCTGCTTCTAGCTCGTACGGTCTAGGAGCATGGAGCTACTTGGCGGAGTCGAGGTCGACGGCGAGCTCATTAACCCATACGAAAGCCCGGACATGATGGTCACCGAGCTCGAATCCTGCCCCTTCATTACTCACAATCCCCGCAATATCAGGGGCTGCGACAGCCGACCAGCCGACACGCAGACGTTGCAGCCTGGCAGCACTACCGTCAGAGGCGCGACCATAAACTTCCACCTCGAGGTAGACATCTACCACTAAGGCTGCCGCACCACCGCCATAGACCCCTTCCCTACCCCCAGAATCTTCAGCCGAGATGCGCATGACTACAACCAACTTGTCGACATCATCCAAGCTCAATTTACGGCCGACCATTGCCTCAGATTTCGTGGCTTGTATGAGCTCGCCATGGATAGTACCGGCCATGAACGCGAGACTATCCAGTACCTCAACCAGCTGTCGGGATGCGCATGGTTTGGCCGCTCAGACGTCAGCATCTCCATAGGTCGCGCATCTGACGCACAGTCTGTGGAGGCGAGTATACGCGCAACACTTTTCTGCCCCAGGGCCCGCACGGCAATTGCCGGTGTACTAAAGGAAATGCAGAATGCCATACAGCTACATACGTCCCAATTGCCTGGCGCGATGACACTTCACGCTGCGTGGCACTGCTACGTTGGCCACTGGCGCTTTCCGCGATTTGAGGTAGCCCTTATATAAGTAGATGAGGCAGCAGCTTACATTAACTATGCTGCGGTAGCACTCATCACCAGCGGCGTAGACGCCGCTGGCATGCGTGAGGTTTGTCTCTCTCGATCTCATGACGACCATTGGAACAAGGCTGACAGGATTTAGTGCTGGGGAGTACTCCAGAGAAGGCTTTGCCTCCAGCAGTTCATCATGACGGTCTATATCCACGGCATATAGGAGTGATTGGCTTCGAGAGTGTGGTCTGAGACGAGCAAACTCAAATACGCGGGTAAAAATTAGCAGGGTAATGGTAGGAGAGCTGAATTGACGTGCGGTCTACGTGGGTCTTACGGGCATTTCGGTTAAATGGAACTATCTCGACATTGGACAGGAGCAGCAGAACTAGCTCAGAGATCCGCAGAGTCAACATGCACCCATGATGAGCTAAGATCACCCATCCGGAAAGATGATGGGATCACCAAGACATAGCCTAGAGGCTGCCTCTCTCACGCAACTCCTTTATGCCCACGCCCAGGTACAACTGGCAGGAACTCCGGTAGCTTTACCTCCAAAGCGTACTGGGAATACCACCCAAACAACAGCACCAACCAGTACTGTAGGAACTCCTTTTCCTAGGCCTAGGCACCATGGGAGTACAGCTCATGAATCACTTAGCCCACAAAGGGCCAAAGCACAGCACAGTAAGAGATTCCCACTCACAAATCACCGCCAGCTAACAAAACCGGCGCGTCTATCAACCGTCACAAATTCACCGCGCAACTCCCGCCTCCCAGGATTCTGGTAATATAGTCCCTATCCCAGCATCCAGTGTCCTTCCCCGCCTTCAAACTGTGTTTCTCCCAGTCTGTATCTTGGGGATCCTACTAACTAATATATTGACTAACCTTTACTTAAGGTCCTAGGCCTAGACGCGCACTGGACAGGTATCCATTGAGGCTGTTGCCAACACCACACAACACCACACGCCCCCAGCCCAGTAATGCCAATTCAGCCATCCAAGAAGCATCGATTTCCTCTCCACGAACCAGTTTAGCAGCATCAGATAGACGTCTCCTAGAACCCGCGAATCAGCAGAATACTGGCGCCTAGTGCCACTGCGGCAGCTTCCTGCCTCACACATCAACCCAGCACTGCTGCCGCTTTGTTGCTCGTAATCAGAGTCA
>JACBFG010000051.1:10216-38635 GCA_013435955.1 Diaporthe sp. HANT25 | reverse complement strand
CCCCCCCCTCCACCCACCCCCAAAACAATCGCCAAGGCATCTATCTACTCGTCGGCCACACCCCACGACCAAACCAGACGGTCCCGCTCAACACCAGATCCAGGACGGGCCACATAGCGCACAGGTCAACCCTCTCCCTATTATACTATTAAGACAGCTAACCATAGTCATAATACCAGATCTATCTATTCTTCTGATCCAAAAATAGCTTCAGCCCCTGTTGACAGAATCCTTGCCGGCCGGACACGTTACGACCATTACCAGTACCCGGCCATGCAGGTTCAGCAGTTTGACCCTTGCTCCTTTGTGGTCAGCAACGCCATGCGGCCCGTGGATGAGGAGTTTGATTGCGTTGCGGACGTTGGCCACACGTCCCGACCGGGTATTGCCAGCATGGGCAGAATCACCCACGTACTCAACATTGACCTCCACAACTGGCGCGGCAAATGCTACACTCTTGCAGTCAGCAGCCGTGTCCGGGTCTCCCCTGAACACTAGGACGACCACAGGATACTCGAGTATACATCGCTTTTCTCCCGTGTCGAGCTGCAGTTCGGTTGTCTAGACCTCGTCAAGCTATACCGGGAGGTCTGCATGGGGGCAGAGGGAGCTGGCGGTGAGCACTTCGAGCTGGTCCTGGATGGTATTGGGATCGCTGCGGTTGGTGGGCGCTCGCTCATGTCCTTTGTTAGCTCCCGGATGGCCATGCGGATTGCCCTGCGTTCGATCGACAGTGCCATCTCGCCGGGACCGCGCCCCGTCTCACCGCCACGGGATCTCTACGGGGCCTGGCATCATTTCGTCAACGTGGCCCGCCTCCCGCAGCTTCGCTGTGCCGATCCCCAGCTGGCACTGGCCAACCGAGAAGTCGAAATATTCGCAGATGGGCTGACTAGTCTCGGAGCAACCAGAAGCGGTCTCCGCGAGGGATGTGTGTGGCGAAGTACCGCGTTGCTCCCTATTTGGTCCTCGTTCTAGCATCCCGGACTCCACAAGAGTAGAGAGCAAAATATGTATTGATGTATCTGTTCAGCAAACCACCTACAAGACACCCTCATTTGCTGTTAACATCTGCCACATATAGTAGCCGGTTTGCTCTAACTGAAACGGAATCCCACAGCCGGTATCCCCTGACATCAAGTGTTCCTCAGATTCCAGAATAGCACTCTTCTCGCCACCAGTTTTGTCACATCACAGATGATTCATTGCCCCCCAAAATCACAAAATATGAAGCAATAGAGTCCTGAGATGCCCTGCGTCTGCGGCCATGGTCTTAGACATCAACAGGATATCTCCAGTCGATATAAGCCATATATCAACCCCTTACAGGGAGAATCAAGAAGTAAATAGGGGATGGGAAATGATTGCATAGCACATCACCACCTATTACTAAGAATCAAGCTCACGCACCCAGCCATTATCACACCACTTGCTCACGGCCTTGATGAAGTCATCATTGTTGACATTGCACAACTGGGTGAAATCGCATGTCAGGGTTCCCTGTGCCAACATGTCATCCCTGATGAGTTCGTTGATGCGATGTACCAGGCTCGGTATGAAAGCCTGCTTGAGTAGTTCTCTCTCCTCGTCACGGTCGACCGGTGCAGAGATGGCTTTGCACCCCGTCCGGGTACGACCATACAGCGATGATGTCTGGTGCCCGGACGGCACCGCAGGCATGCCGATAGTACGATGCTCATGCTGGCCCATGGTCTTGTCAGGAGCAGCCTGCTCGTGCAAGATTGAGTGGTGTCCGCCTGTCCGATGTCTCTTGGCAGGATTGATTTCCTGGGCGGGAACACGGTCGCCTTGCTAACGTCAGTACCACTAGCAATGGATACTTGGGGCATATGCAGGGACACACCTGTAAAGCTGGGGTGCTTCTTCTTTGCGCTGGGTGACAGACTGCTGGCTGTCTTATGCAGGGCTGCGGTTGAGCTTCGGTGATGGCGACGGTCATGTACCCTGTCTGCTGGTCTGTTGGGGCCTCGGGGGTTGTACCGGTAGTACGGACGGGTGGTCTTGGTCGTCGTGGCGTGACTGTGATGGCTCTCGCTCAGGTCACCAGCGGCCGGGCTGGCTGTAATAGATGTCTCATGGTCTGCCATGCCATGCGGCTCAGGCGTAGCCGGGGGAGGCGGCAACATCTCATCATCGTCAGCCACATACCAAGGGTCCGCAGTTGATCCACCCGGAACAGAAGCATCGGTAGCAGGTTTGTCAGTATGACCCAGGTTGCCGGGCAGTGCCGATGCGTCCGGCGGTGCCTGCATCGCTCGACCTTGCTGCACGAGCTGGTCAATTTCGGTCAGGTCAGGCACGGGTTGCGGGACGATCTGGCCCCGTGGGCTGTCTGTGGCAAACAGCTTGCGGATCTCGTCGGATGTGAGCATCGAGATGCTTTTCGGAGCCTCATTCTGGGACACCAGGTCGTTCACCACAGACGGGGTGAAGCTGCTGTTGGCGGCGTTGGACTGGGGGCGGGTGACCATGGTCGACGTCGCGGTGCTTGTGGGGGAGTCACCGTGTGGCTGATCGAGTCTGTTTCGACTAGCAGGCACAGCTCGGCGGGTGATGCGTCCGCCACTGTGTCCAAGTTGATTCCCATCAGATGGGTTGAGTTGGTTCTGCCAGGGTCTCTGACTGCGAAGAAGCCAAGGGCTCAGTGTATTCGGAACCGGCATAATGGTGATCTGCTCTTCAAGCTCTGGATGCGAGACAGGTGACTGGTGCGAGATAACCACGTCTCCTGTTCAGCTTTGAACCTGAGAGAGTGCCCTATAACATAGAGTCAGCCATGCCGGCCACGGGAACGCAGGGTGAGATTGCGAATTGTTCGTACCTTAGTATCTCTGGCTCAGACGATGACTTGGTGCTTCGTGGTATGCGATGGGATGAGGGACGGTAAATCTGCCTCATGCAGCAAGGACAGGCAAGGCTGGGTCAATCGAGAGAGGCGGCTTATCCGAGAGTATGGCACTGCAATGAAGGCTCGTTGATGAGGAGAAAACACGAAGGGCCTTCAGGGAAGAATTGGATGGAGATGGCGGGAAAAGGCAGAGGAGGTGGAGGAGCACCTGAACCTCAGAAGGAAGTAACGTCCATGCTCCCGTGGACCACACGATCCTGCACGGACTAAGGCGCTCGACGAGGAAAGAGCACATCTTGGTGCCCAGGTAACTGTGCTATCAAGGCATGGTCCACAAACGGCATTGAATACCCACGTATGTCCATCCTGCCTCGGCTGAAGCCGCAGGGCAGGAATGAGCAGACAGTTTTCACGTCCATGAGAGGTATTACACTCCTGCTCCCAGGTCAGCAAGGCTCCCGGTCTGTCACTTGAACTCAAGGATGCTTAGGCTTGTGTTAATTCTTTTTTTCTTATTCTTTAGTTACGTGATTAATTTAAGGGGCCGTGGCGCCAAATAAAGCCCAATCTGCCAGGTCAGGTTCATGTAGTCCTAAATGTGCCCGCCTCGGCATCATCTCACCCATCCAGCTAGGAGCAATGGCAGAAGGAGGTAAGATACACACCTACCTAGGTAGGTGCCTACCTACCTTGGTAGGCAGATCGGCACCTTCCTGATAAACAGCATTGTTCCTCCCTAAGGCTGTCTTTCTTACCTGACCTTAAATAAAGCAGATGCGCATGGGAAATCTTAAGTGCTCTCTGCATCCGTCGTCCTGCTTACCTGATATGCCTCCTCTCCTCCTCTTCATGCTTCCCTCTATGCACCGGTTGATCTCTACACACTTCTCCATCACTGCAACAACCAGACTGTAACATCTTTAGCAGTTGGTGTTCTGTCCCCTATCCGGTCACTGTACGGCTCAGAGCAAAGGATTGCCCCGTTCATCTCGAAAGCCCAAAGGCCATCTCCGAGGAATCCCTCACCAGACAAGACCTACAATGGCCCTAATCTACCTCCAACCGTTCACGCGGGACTGCACAGTGAGTCTGCTGCTGCCATGCGTGCTGCACAAAAGACGCCCAATAGGCCGTTCACTAATGCAGACGCAGCTCATTGTCCCGTCAGGTGGCCCTCTCAAGGCCACGCTCTGCAACAAGGATGGAGAGGCGGCTGACACCCTTGTTGTGACTACTGAGTCTGAGCTCTTCTACTCGATCGACTGCACTTCAGACCCGACTCCGCTCGTCAACTTCGTCAATGCCATCCACGATGATGACACCAAGTCTATCATGAAGTCGATCTTGACCCTGCCCGCTACCAACCCCCGAATCGTCCCGTTCTCGATCCTCTACGGCCTCGTGAGAGATGAGGAGGGGAGATACCTCCTCAAGGAGAACCATGCCCGTGCCATCGTTGTTCAGTCACGCGCCGTCGGTCCCAAAGGCGCCATCTACAACAAAAAGTGCCCGTGTTGCAACATCTGGTCTCCGGAGCCCCCGTTCGTATACATGCGTTTCCAACACTGCGCCGGTGTCCCAAGTCGTGCCCATACTGCATGTGCAAGCTGCGTCTGGCAGAATCGAGGCTGCCACGAGATGGTTGAATCGGGTGTCGAAGGTTCTGGAGACACAGTCACCGTGACCAGGGGAATGAAGAGGAAGCTGAGTGACATTCTGGGTGATGACGTTCTGCGTGCTCAACTTGATGCACGGTGGTCATCTTCTCCCCTATGATGTTGAGTATGCGGACGGGGACTGTGGGCTGGGACAAACAGGGCTACTGGCACAGACGTTCTAATTTTTGGGGACCAAAGCTGTTCTTGCTGGAAGATGATTTTGACACCTCGTAACTAGGCTGAGATGATTCTGAGCAACACTGGCAATGCCCGTAAGGGATGATTTAGAAAGGACTGGCTTCGTGAACAGGGGAGTAGACACAATTTCTTCAAATCAATGTCCTGTACTGCATGATCGGAACATTCTAGTTTGATCTGGCATGTCTCTAAACCACTGAAGTCTTGAAGGCTCAACAGCGAGTTCAATGACAACACAGGCACATCATTCATGAAATGACAGAAGCCTGCACTTGAGTATGAGGTTTTGATCCAGGACTCAGCATGCACTCAAGACTCACCGGACCTACCACTGGAGGCCATGTTCACTATCACCCAACCTATTGCTGCTCCAGGACACGGGAGAGATCCCGCGTGTATTCAACCAGGTCAACACGCAAATGTGGTGGCACGGGTGGTACCTACCTATCTGGCTACCTGGGTAGGTACCTACCTAGGTAGGCTGTCAAGGCACCGCCGCGTGATGCCCGTTTCTCTACACCTTGTACCTACCTAGGTACCTAGGTAGGTACCTGGGTAGGCAGTCACCCACCAACCTACCTCCTTACCTACCTTCCCAGGTACCTAGGAAGGTAGGTAGGTAAGTGAGTCGGTACTGCCTCGTGTAGGGTATCAAGCATTTCCCTCCACTCATCCCTCCGGCCAAGTGCACTCAGCCCAGCCTTGCAAGTAATCCATCCCAGAGACCTACACATTACCCATCATCTCTCTTGGGAGACCGGGCCCTTTTTCTTATTATTTCGTCTCAGATCCGCTCTTCCACGTCAACAGACCCAGCACGAAGCACCCAAAAACATCTAGGACGTCCTGACGACTACATTCATACCCCCCTGCGCTCACCTGGCCCCTCGCCAAGGTCACTTCTGTCATCATCTGCGCGGCATACGCTCAGGCTTCCCTGATCCATCTACCCTCCACTCCCATCTGAAATGAAGGTTGCTCATGATGGCAGGAACTATTCTCAGTGAGCCCTGGTACTATACCAAACCATTCACAAATGTCGGGGAGAAGGTGGAAATGGTCAAAGGCAAGGTCAACACCATACGTGCGTACATGGATGTGCTTGCAACTTCGACCCGCAAGGGACAGAGGATGGACGCGATCTCCAAGACCAAGACCATCCTTCAGGGCATTCAGCAATCTTGGGACTGGGTCAATCAGGAGCTGCTCAAGACCGGGTAGAATACAACCAGACAAAGCTGATACATTGCACGAGCTAACGTCAGAGCATACAGGCGTGCGAAAGACTGGCGCGAGTTCCCCGGCCTACAGCAGACAGTTGATGATATACACAGTCTCATACACCCAGGAATCACGCAGAAGTTCAACATGGTACGACCTGAATATCCTGCCCGAACCACCTGGTCTACGCCTGGAAACCACTCCGTAGAGCCGCTTGTGCGCCCTAGCGTCGAACACAAAGAGCACAGCAACCCTCCGCGTCGCCGCAGCAGGTCCCCTGCAATCCAACCAATAACAAGCCATCCACATTCGGTGTACCGTAACCGTTCCGATACCATGGGCCGCAGCAATTCCACCACATACCGCTCAAGACGTCACAGCAGCGATCGAGAGGACGAACGTCCCAATTTGGACACGGAGTGGACACCGCGAACAACCGACAAGATCGGCTATGTGGGAAGAAACCCCTTGACCCATCAGGGAACTCATCTTCACGAGGGCAAGCTAGGCATTTCCTTACCTGCAGAGCAGGCCAACCAGCCTAAAGCTGCCTTTCAAACCCTCGTGGAACGGAACAGCGCTCGCCGTCTCCCAGGCGGTAGCAATGCATTCATGGCAAACAAGATGACGACAACATCGTTTGACACTGCCCCGATGGGACGTCCCATACCGCGAAGCCACCTAGAAGGTACTCATACGTTTCCCAACGCCAATCGCCGAGAAGGAACTGTCCCAGAGACCCCACAACCTGAGAGATTTGTCAGTCCAGGAGCCATGACACACATGTACAGCCGCAAGGGCTCAGTCAACGCACCAGATATTAGTCTCGCCGGATACCACAAGGGCCACCCGCTGCTTCCACAACATCAAGTCATACAGAAATTCGGGGACAATACTCACGGTCCCTTCAATAACAAACCTGCAGAGACGGCGTTGTCGACTAGACTCCGCACAGAGTCACCCATGATCATTGCACCACACTATGCCACCCACGGCCCTGGACTCAAAGCACCCGGTGCATATCAAGAAAGTACTCACGCTACAACGGAATCTATGCATCAGCTGCCTTCCACCGCACACGGTCAAGTAGCCCAGATGCTACCGTTTTCTCTATCAGAGAAGATGCAGCGGGCCATAACGATAGACCAGGTCTGGTGGCAGAAGATCAAGCCGGCCCTCGAGATTGACTCCGTACCAATACAAGAATTCGCCACCGAGCACATCAAGGAGATCGAGTCAAGGACGGAGCTCGGCTGCTTTACCGCCCACCCGTTTGTCTTGTGCATACCGTTCTCGGAGGGCAGGCTCCAGAACACCACCTTGGCAGATATCTTGCAGACTCCCCTGACGGTCAGCCCTGCCCAGTTCATACCGCAATGGGGCACCAATATTCCAGTACACAGCATCATCGCTGCCAAGTGTCTGTCCGGCCAGAGTGATGGATCGTTGCCACCTTTTGAACAGAGCTGCGGTAACAAGGCCTGTATGCTACCACAGCATGTCTTCATACCATCACCCGACCTGCAACATCAGGACCCCAGCCGATGTAGGTTCATACCTAAGGAGCTTACGTATGACAGTCGAATTCCCCTGTACTGCCCCGAGCATGGTCCAACTTGCCGCCCAGCGCTAGCGGTGATGAATAACATTGAGACGACTGTCGCGTGCTGGATGTACTCCTGCAGATACACTTCGCCAGACAAGGCACCACCGGAGAGCCTAGGCAACATTCCTGATGTATACCTTGACACTGAACTGCGGACTTTCAACGTCGGTGTTGCCCAACACGAAGAGGGTCACCCGTACTACATGTACCTCAGCCACAAAGACACGCTACGAGGGTATATATTCGGCAACACGGCCACAGATGATTCTTCACCAGACGACAAATCCAACATTCGCGATATCATCAAGGACATCAACAGCTCAGATCTAGATTACAAGCCATCGGGTCCAGATGGTAACAGCCAAGGCTCAAACGGTGACCACCCAGGTCGCAGGGATGATGGTCCAGACATGGATGCTAGCAACCTAGATCCTGACGTCGGCTTACCAGACCCAGGAGAAAACGACTCAGACCCAGACTACACTAACTCCAGCTCAGACAGCTCGAGTGCAGACCACGTCAGCTCAGATCCGGGCGAAGTCACACCAGACCGTGATATCGACATCCCACAGCAAGGAGATGATCTTTCGGATCCAGACTACGTCAGCCCCAGCCCCGGTCGTGCCAGCTCAGATGCGGACCGCTGCAGATCAGGCCCCGAAGAGAACCCCCAAGGCATGGGCATTGATGCCACAGACACAGACTCCACCAACCTGGTTGCAAATTATACCAGGCCAGGTCTGAGCCAGAACATTGAGGTCAGAAATAAAGTGGACATGTTTGTACAAGACGGGATCCGGTTCAACTTGCCCGATCCTAACACAGACGTACACCATCATACTCAAGGCAGACCACAACCAACTTCAGTTGACGAGGATTTCAACACCACACCAAGCCAGCCAGTACGACAAAGCCACGCATCGGTCCAGCTCCCAGACGGGACTCGGAATCTGAATAATATCCCACAGGACACAAATGTCAATGAGATAGCACAAAAGATTTCTCACGCGAACAAGCTCGGGCCGCCGGGATCGAAGCACGTCCGGCTTGAACTGGAAAGCATCCAGCGTCAATGCCTCCGCGAATGGCTCCACTCCCCAGCTGCAGAGGAATTCTTCCGGCTCTGTTCTGCCGCAGGAGTTGGAGGCAACGATTCTGATGTCTGCATTCTCTGTGTAGGCCAGTATCACAATGGACTTGGCAAGTCCGAATGTCGCCCGGGTATCCCACTGAAGGCACAACATATCAGGGATGGTAGCATCAAGGCCTTGATAACACACGTCCTTTCTCACAACCAGGCACCAGCTGTCAAGGCCATGGCGCTCCACGAGATGATCAAGAATATATCTTGGCTATGTAAGCTCTGCACCTAAAGCTGTTGCAAAGGACGTTACTAACCAGGGGATTTAACCATAGCTAATGCGTTTTCAAACGCCTCTCCTCAGAAGTACGGTACCCTGATGGAGACCCTCGCCAATGGCCATTTTCCCAACCAGACGGATCTCCGTCATTTCAACCAACGAAGGGTCAAGGCTTGATCACATTATGACAGATCAGACGTCTCTATTGCTGATGAACAAACACGTTCCACATCACCAATCATATCCCGGAGCTTTTGCATTGCAAGATCATTTATCATTAGCATCCACGGGAATTTGCTCTATTTTTTTTTCTTTTGACTCTATTGCCCTGCTGGGATCCTGGTGTGGTAATGATCAGGGCTTAGGTGTGTCTGAGGTCTACAAAATGGGGACAGAGCAGGGCCGCACCCGACAGTATCTAGACCAGCCGTCTATGTTTTCGCTCAAATATTTTTGCTGAGACATGGAAACCAATCCAGTACCAACGAGACTTCATAATGGTGACCACTACCGTACATGAGCTACCTACCATATCGCGCAATATGAATTCCATGAAGACCGTCACTAGATCCTCAGAATGAATATAACGAGAGGGATTGGAAAGGAAATCCGGAACTTAAGCCCGAAATCTCAAGAATGAAGACCAGAACCCTCTTTCAGATTGTACCTACTACTGAGAACTGTATTCAAGGAAGGATCGGACTTTTCATTCCATTCGTTAAGCAACGCGGCATGGGTGTTAGGGCTGTCTTGACAAAACCAGTACTAAGCGTAGTGGTAGGTGGAGTGTGATCCCATATTTAAAAGAGAAGTGCGTAGAGCACGACAGGAATTAGCGGGAAATTCAGACCCAGAGCTCTGCATCTTAGTTGTGGTTACGAAGAGTTAGTCTGGGCTCAGTTGGATCTTTATTTGACATGTGCGGCATACGCCAGCAAATATGCTTGGAAGCAACGGCTCAGTCCTCACAGATTCTGCCAGAGCAACGTTGCTGCCTCCCATTGAGAAGGGAAGGAGCCCAGTAGCCCTGTGACTCACTCGGGCCTATCTAAATGCGTCAACCTCACACTGTCCCCCTCTCAGTTCCTCATCCCTCCCTCCCCTTTACCTTTTTGTCATCTCTCCTCTTCCTTCATTCCCGACATCTACTCCTGTACTCCATCCCGTCTCACATCCGTGCCCCCAACCATTTTCAAAAGCCAGCCTGGTATCTCTCGTCACTGTGGCTGGCTACACCTCTACTCCAGGCCTTCCAACCCAAACCTTGCCCCTTGCCCGTCTCTTCTGATTCTTTGCAATCCAGTGAGATCATCCCTCCCCAGCCCGTCTGGCGCTCCCAACAGTGCCATCCAGCAATTCAAAGGACCAACTGGACTCAAGTCAGGCAGCTCTGTACCAGCTCAACAAACCTCAGGCCCTACCCCCGTCAACAACCGCCTTTATCCCAAGCCAACCAGAGTCACAACACCACCAGCACACCATACGGAGGCTCGCATGCCAACGTTAACAATGAACGCCCCAGCCGGTGCCTCTGCACCTTGGTATGATGACGATGTCTTTGCTATAACCCACATCTGCATTCAGGAAGCCTTCCAGCACCAATCAATGGTTCAATCCTGCCTCCTGTTGCTGAAGTCCATGAGCTCCAACGCACGGGGACGACGCAAGGTCCAGTGCAAGGTCAAAAAGGAACTCCAGCTCCTTTTCCGCACATGGGACCTCCTCTACCTGAACATGCAGCAGAACTTGTAAGTGAAAAGAAATGGTGCCCCCGCTAGAACGGAGCCAAGCACCTGCCCGATAGTCCACAGACCTTGTGGTTGAGACCAAGATCCCGACCTATTTACTCACAGACATTGGCTGACCTTGCTGCTAAACAGCGGCAACCATGAATTGAATGATTTCCCTTTGCTTGCTCTTGCCATCAAGCCCCTCTGGCTGTGGGAGCTCATGTTTGAGAGCGCCTCCGACGTCTGCGAGATCAACATGTCGATTCAGCCGTTTTACGCCCGTATGGAGGACAAGTTTGGCGTGAGCACCGCGGTGCCAACCGTGACCAGGAACAAAGTCATTCCGGCCAGTCCCGAGACCAAGCGTGAGCCCACCGCCATCACCTCACGTGCCCCTTATTCTGCATTCACATTCCCATCACTACCTCGGGTCAACTTTTCTAACATTTTCACAGCAGTTCCTCGTTCCGCAGTTGCCCCAATGCCATCTCGCTCGGACGGAAAGGGGGAGACCACGGCCAGTCCCGAGACCAAGAGTAAGCCCACCGCCATCACCTCACATACCCCTTACATTACATTCACGTTCCTATTACAACCTCGGGTCAACTTTTCTAACATTTTCACAACAGTTCCTCGTTCCGCAGTTACCCCAATGCCATCTCGCTCGGACGGAAAGGGAGAGACCACAGCCAGTGCCAGCAGAAAGCACACAGCCGTCAACCAAGACGACAACAGCGACCTCGGCAATCATCACCAGACACGCAACAACGATGCACCTTCTCATCAGAGAGACGTCATCCATGCCGGCGGATCGGGTAACATGCGGGCAGCAGACCTACCTCAGACTCATGACCACCACAATACGGGCAAAATGCACGGCAGAGCCCCGGCCCTGCGCACGAGGAACGACGTCTCAATCACCCCACCGGAGATAGTTGACATATGGGACAATTGTGTCCAGCAACTCGTCAAAGAAAGCACTGAGCCAATTGTGGCGAATTTGTCATCCCCTTCGTTCATTCATGACATCAATGCTGCCATCAAGAGTGGCACTGACTGGGCCATGGATCCTCGTCTCTTATGCTGCCCATTCAAGAGGCCTCAGTTACAGAAATTCAATCTCGAGCGGTTGCTAACCAAGGAGCCATCCACAGGGGGGAGCATCCCGCATCCTCAGAGTCGCCACAAGGTCAGCCTGCACAAAGTCATTGCCAACTCAACTGTACCGCTCAAAGACATCAACGTCGACCTTGAAGCCGATCACCTCTGTCACCTGAATGCCTGTATTCTAGTGAGCCACATCACCGCATCACTTAAGAAGCAGAACTTCAATCGCAAACAATGTCACATCAAGGCGAAGCACTTGCGCCTCAGGGGTGAACCCGTTCCAATGGAATGCAATAAACACCAGCCTCCATGCCGACTCGCCTCTGCAGCAATGCATCCACAGGAGCACATGCTTGCCAGCTGGATGTATAATTATGGTTATCCGTCACTTGGCGCTGTTCCACTTCATCTACTGCCGCCACTCTCGTGCAAGGAAGACTTTATGGACATGAAGCTGCAATCTTACCGAGTTGTTGAGGTCGACGGAGCGATGTGCATCGTCCCTCAGAACGAACTCACACTTCGCGACCATATCCAAGCCAGAATGGCCTCAGAGAGAGATGGCTCGTGCGACAGCACCCGTCCCCAGGACAACAGTCCTCACCCCATCAATGCACAGTTCCCTGACTCAATAGTTGTCCATTCGGTGCAATCACGCAATGTTCATCCGTCCGTTGATGCAGGAACTAGTGGCACCACGACTGAGCTTGTTGCAACACGACATCTAACTGGTCGTGTTCACCTCGCGACGAAACGTGCGGCCATGGACAGAGACGCAGTGAGTGCCTCAACTGATCGCGTATCCTCTGCTGCAAACCCACAGGCTGCGATATTCAACGTGGACTCGGTCGCACCAATTCTCTCCAATGCTGGGATGAACGAAGTCTGCACCAAACTGAGAGCTTTCACTGATCAGGAGAGTCATGAAGACGAAGGGAGCGCATTGTCAATACAGGTTCGAGCGCTGGAGATGCAGGGTCAAGCATACTGGCTCAAGAGCGACGAGGCCAGGGCATGTTACCAGCAATCCATTCTCTCAGGGGGTTTCACTCTTGAAGGAGGTGGTCCAGTTTGCATGCTGTGTGCGAGTGACATCCACACATGCCTCTCCAAGCGGCAGAAATACCCCAATTGGCCACGCGCCAATGGACTACAGCAGGTCCGCGGAGGTGTATTTCAAGTGTTGACTCACTTCGTCATTCATCATCAACACGACGCAGTCAAGGCTTTTTCTTTCATGGACATGATCAAGAACATTCCCTGGCTAAGTAGGACTACCTATCCCATCCCTCGATGCAAAGCACAACCTACTCCTGTCGTGTTACTAACGTAAATACCCGCACCCAACAGAACGAGACATCATCCGAGCAGGAGGGCGACCTGAGCACGACAGACTCATGTCGATGCTGGAGAGATCCGAGTTCCCCAGTTTCGATGAGTGTGTTCCATTCAAAATAGCCAAGCGCAAGAGGTGATCGGGCATAGCGTGAATTTCCTATGAGAATCACACACAGATCTCAAACAAATCCGGGCACAGGACACTTGCAGCGAATATCAAGCATGGCTCTCGCTTTTCTTCTAAATTTTGAGCCCAGAGTCGAAGATTGATGTGACTGGAGATGACAAAATAAATATTGATATCGCAAGGAGGTCTAGGAATGAAATCAACTTTTCAACTCACCTGGCACAGAAGGGAAACGGGAAACCAATGTCAAATAGCTACATCTAGTCTGTATCCAATCTTGCTGTCTACCACACAGTCTTCATTGTTTAAAACAACAAATCGCTCGTGTACCACCGACACACATTGCGACTGTAATTCTTCTGTGCTTGACCGCACCTCAACTTCGGCCACCGAGTATCGCTCTCGCACACGCACACACACCAACCCAAGAACAGACATACTTGAAGCCTCCACATTAGACCATGACTTCCTCCATTTGTCGCCATCTGAACTTCTGTACGCCAGTTTGCAAGACATCCTAGGATTCTCACAGACAGTGGCTCGTGGGAAGTAGTGACCGCCCAGACCCACGCCAACCATCCTCCCACGCCAACCATCCTCGCATAAATCTGCAGCACTTCTCTACCTGGGCGGGATTACCTCCTCCCAACTTCATTCAACGATTAATCCAAGCGGAACTCGCCCAGAAAAAGAGGATACCGAGATCGGCACTGAACTGGCATACCACCAAGCACACCCAGCACATACGCCTCCCCAGGCAGAACCAACACTGGCACCTTCCTCGCTTTCCCACCGCCCGCCCAGCTCCTTGGCAAACGGCGACCCTACTAGCCCTACTATGAGTAAACAACTTGACACCAAGTAGGGATTATCTCTTTACCTGTAGACCAATCCCCACATACAACAAGAGCAGAGCAGTCAGGATGGCCCCATCACAGGATCCCGACTTGAAAAAGCTGTCAACCAAACTTCTGTTTTGTCACAAAGAATACATAAACGGCAAGGACATAGAGAACGCATACGACGCCGAAGCGCTCAAATTGGACAGAGAAGGATTGGCTAAGCTCGAAGTCCGACGCATGGCGGGCCTAGACGTACACGACAGCCTCTACAAGCACGGAAGCAAGCCCCCTTACACGAACCTAAAGAGGATTGCTGCATTCCTAGTCGTACAAAACATTATCGTGCGGCGGACACCCAACGATCCCCTGCCAGTTAGATTCGGCCGTTTCAACGGGACCCTCTACCCCCTTGCGGAAGACCTGTTGAGCAAGTACCAGGTTGGATGGTTTTCGATCACAGCAGATCAAGAGGACGCTATCAACAAGTACATGATGTTCAAGGATGGCAAGACGGCTGGGCAGTGGTTCATGGTGAAAAAGGATACGCCGCCTCTCCACGTTGGCAACGCGTCACTGCCTAGCAGCCGTGAGGTGACCCCGACGGGGATACTTGGACCCAATGCCTTTCCGGGCAAGCTGCAAGGCGCCGACTGGGGCAGGCTGCATTCCCCAGCTCGAGTTATCCCGGGAAACCTAGCCCCGGGGCACTTTCTGAGGCTCTCAAATGTGGCAGGAGGCATGGACCTAAACGTCGGCACCACCCCAATCAGCATGTTGGGGGAGGCATGCGGCCTCGAGGCAGAGGGCCAATCCCGAAAGACAGAGCAGAAGCTCCTGGCCCTACAAGGAGAAACAGAGAAGCACGACGTGCTGCTGGGAAACCTTGAGCGCCTGACTAAGAAGGAGCTCATCCAGCTGATCTACGAGAGGCGTGACGCCATTCGTAAGATGGGCGACCAAATTGCCAACATGGTGGATGATACTCGCAACAGCGATCGCAAGCGAGCCCAAGACTGGCAGAACCTGTTCATCCGGATCGGTAACGACCAGGCAGAGCATGCGCGACCAGGCCTGTAGAGCCCGCCCCTGTTCAACCAGACGAACGAGCTGCTGCTCCTGGAACCAAGTGCCCAGAACATGATCCCGCCACAGGCCATATATCGCGGGTTGACTTCGGGCCCTGCGCTCTCGCAGTCCGACTCAGGTCCATGGTTTACCCAAGCCAGACCATCACTGTCCCAGTCCAACTCACAGTCCTACTACACCTATCGACCACAAAGTTCCGGATATCAGAGCGACATGCCCAGCAGCTCCTGGCAGCCCCAGCTACCCACCTCATACTCGCAGGGGAGCGTGGGACCACAACACGGCTGGAACCAGCCAGACATCCCGGGGCATCCTGCCTCCTGGAGTCGCTAGCGCAGGCAGAGCGAGGAGCCATAAGGCTTCACCACACCCACCAACTCACGCCATGCTCGTTTGGGACCACCGCGCAATCTCCCACCAGCGCCTGGCCAGACTGAGGCTAACTATATGGCCCCATATGAGAACGATGAACAGGAAATAACGTCCAGCCAGGAGCGTCCTGGGAGGTCCCGCCGTAAGCGGGACTCCTGAAGCAGTGGAAGTGCATTCGGCCGAACAAGCAAGTCCCCCAACAAGGACACAGGTTCATACTACAACTAGGCGTTAAAATTGGTCCTGTTAATAGCAGACCGCGGCCAGCAAACTAGAAACGCTGGAAGGAATATAGAAATGGCAGAGGCGGGGACAGATGAACCGTGGCGTGCATAACAGACAGGCGCGCAGCTTCGGACCGACCAACCGCAACATGAAGGTTGAAGTTTTGGACCACCGTATCATGGCTAGGGATGGAATTAGCCGGAGATCTATTACAACAGACCAGACAGCTCAATACCCTGGTGCTTAATGATAAGCGTTGCTTTACTCATTGTCCGCTAAGCGTGAAG
The DNA here is from genome assembly GCA_013435955.1 of Diaporthe sp. HANT25. NCBI lineage: Eukaryota > Fungi > Ascomycota > Sordariomycetes > Diaporthales > Diaporthaceae > Diaporthe > Diaporthe sp. HANT25. Next base: position 22,608 of record JACBFG010000051.1, on the reverse strand, counting down.
TGACCCCGGTTGCTGGCCAGTGTTCCCGTGCAAATGACCCTAATTGACCTCACTACATATCTAGGGCTGATAGACGGGGGCGCTTGAAGACCCGTCGGAAAAAAACTGGCGACTTGCTGCCGGATTGACAAGCTCGCCTGGGCTCGGTGACTGGTCGCCACGGTATCACGATCCCTGGTGTTGACATTGGCAACCAGATGCTTCTAGAAGGCTCTAGTGGCCTAGGGCATACCTAGGTGTTTTCACAGGGTAGTCGTGACCGTGGCAACTGACAAACCCGCCTCTGGAATAGTTGGCTTATGCTTGCCTGAAAGATCATCTCTGACTCGCATACATCGCATCCTTAATCAAATGCTTACGCACCTTGAGGCAGCTCCTTTGCAGTTTGGAAGTGGTGGCCACTACAGCTGCCTAGTACCCACTAATCGCCTCATTTAAACCCCACCGTCACAAGATTCGGTTTGCACCACCACCTTTCAGTCCTTGTTGCTGTAAGCAACAAAAACCCCACCACGAGGCAAAGGGACCAGCTGCTGGCGTATGTGGGTACACTGATCGCGCACTTGAGACCGCACATGAAGCAACCAACACCATCCCCGCAAACGTCTGGAGCCTGACGCGATTCACTCAACTGCAACGATCACTGTTGTGGCTAAGGAGGTACTGTTCAGGGATCCCAACAGCACTCATGTACGTTCCTGTGGAATCCTAAACCGATCTCACAAGAAAAGTATCATCCAACGCCGCGTAGAGTTGGACCTGCAGAGGTTAGTGGACCGCGCCTTTTACGCAAACCATCAACAACAGCACGATCATCTAAAGCGACCATCGACCGCGGGGTTTGCTTTCTGGACAGACAAGGTCACCGGTAAGTCTGACTTATCATGATCGCGGCTTTCAACTTTCTTACATCATACCACCCCGGTAAAAAGCAGAAAGCGAGGCGACTATCGGCGCCATGTCGCAAAACGGTAACACAGATGCCGCTCGCAACAGGCTCTTGGCTTGGAGAGATGGTGTGGAGCCCCAGCGATACGTGGCAGCTGCCGTGGGACCCGAAGACGAGCTCAGGTTTCGACTGAACCAAATCGCTGTCGGCGCCGCAGAAACGTTCGATGCCACGTCCAAGAAGAAAGAGGAGTTCGAACGGCTGAAACAAATCGCTGTCGGCGCCGCAGAAACATTAGATGCCGTGTCCAAGAACAAAGAGGAGTTCGAAGAGCAGCTCAGTGAGGCCTGGCATCAGCTCCAGAAACTCGTCATCGCCACCACGTCAACACTAGCTTGGGTCCAAGAAGAATGTCAGGGACACCGGGATCCGCCTCCACCCAGCAACCGGCAAATGGAACAGATGCTAAAGATCCCCACCAAGTACTCCAAATTCCTTCGCCGGGTTCCGGGAGAGACGGTCGCTGTCTGTTCTGCGATGGGTTGTGATGGAGTCAAGTTCAGCACGACCGCAACAGACGACGATTGGAAGTCCCCTTCCATGTGGACGTCCGGTAACACTGCGTTGATTCGCAATTCGTAAGTGCCATTTATCAACAGCTATCCCTTACAGCTTGCTAATGAGTTTTGGGAGCGCAGAACTGGTGATGACATCTCAGATAACATGAAAGACTTCATACTGGACGTCATCTATGACTATGAGCGGCGGAAGCACGGGAAACGTCCTACTCCGGCACATAGACACGTGGAGAGAGTGAAGTGTCTGATACGAGGTGGATTCAAAGAGAGACCTGATGGGAACAACGTCGGTGACAATAACTACCTCGCAATTCAACGTTGTCTAAGGCGGTACCTTACTGCGGCAAGCAACAAGATCTTCTGGATACAAGCCTTGGAGAGTTTCAAGCCGGCGGGCGGTATCTAGAACATGCCCTCGCCCCAGAGAGTCGAAAAAGTCCGCTTGTATAACGAGGCCTCATATTTCTTCCGCTCCAATGGACACCACATCTGCAGCAGCAAGGAGGTCTTCAACTTGCAACTGGCTCTTGTTGCCATCGAGACCGCACCGAACGACTTGAATCCCCTCCGTGCCCTCTTCAGTGCCAACGAACACGCACCACAACAAGACCCGAAACGGGACCGACTATTTGCAGAAAAAGGCAATGTGGCAAATTTGAAGCACTGGATGACCATGTGGAAGTCTATGTTGAAATGCGAGGAAAACATTCACAGTCTCCGCCAGGTGGCAACCACTATCTGGGAGACAATCAAGGGGGAATACACCAACACAAATGACGCGACTCTATGCCTGGAGGAGCTCTGTGAAGCCGTCACAACGGATTGGAGGAATCCGATCGAAGGCATCACTGCCAGTACCCAGAACTATCTACTGCTGGTGGCCATTATGATTTACTCCACGCGAGAGTCGCTGAAATACTTTGGATACATGTTGACCATGTGGAGGATGGTCATCGCCGGACCAGACAATTTCAAATACCCGCAGTCGTCGATTGAGATGGTCAACTGCGTCGTGGCACTTTCACATGCACAACATGTGTGGCATAGTCTCCTCCAGTCACCTTGGACGGTGGCTTGGGCACTTCACATCCTCGTTGGGACCACAAACGACCACGACCACGACGATGAAGCCAAGGACAATGCCACCCATTGCAGCACAGTCAACCCGGAAGCTGTCAATGACGACGTCAAGGAAGTGGACGATTCCGTCATGGACGATGAGAACAAGGAAGCCACAGACATCCCGCATAGCATAAAAGATGTCTTCTGTGCGGCCCAAAACGCCCTTGTACAACCATTACTTCGAAGCAGCTATCGCTTGGGGGCCACTACCCGGCGACAGCGTGAAGTAGAGGATTATCTCCATGTAACCGCGGACACCAAGAACGAAATGCGTATCCTCGACATGGAGTTTGTCGATAATAGAGTCGCCAAGGTGTACAGCCCGCCAGACGTGAGAAGTCTCATCGGGGAGTTCTGGAGTACTCTGTCCTTTCCAGACGGCGGCTCCCAGGAGCAGCAGCAGTGCGGTGACTTGCTCAGGGAGATAGCTGCGACTTCATGGTTCTCCAACCTACAAGGAATGAGAATTACAGGTCTCCGACACCCAGAGGCACATTGCGAGGGCATCCTCATGAGCCACTGGTGTCACATTCACAAAAACGAACGCTCTCTCCCTCCAGTCGGCATATCCAAATTTGCATGTGGAACATGTACCTATTTTATCAGGGCCATGGCGACCTTCGTTTATGGGAGCAACCATCCAGAGCTTGAACGCTTCGTCCCAGGGACCAGGAACTTTGCTTTCTGGATGTGTATCTTACCCAGTCGCTGTCCCATTCCCGTCATGATGGAGGTGGTGCGACTGCTCATCGGCAGGGTTAATACGGTACTGAGCGACAGGAAAATGGTTCCGCCTCTCGAGAAACAACGTGACTGTGCGGTAAAGAACCGTCGAAGTCTCACCAAACGAGAACAAGAGCTGGGCAGTAATAGCGGGGACAGCCAGCCGACGCCGACCATGCTCAAGTCAGCCGCTGTTGAAGGCAACGAAGGCTACGAAGGCTACGAAGGCAACGAAGGCTACGAAGGCTACGAAGGCAAAAAGGATACAGGATTATTCGAAAGGGGAAGAGCCGCGATCCACAAGAGACTGGCAGAGATCAAGGCCGACGCAGAACGTGCCCAGGAGGATGCTCTCGTTTTCCCTCAGTGACACATCATCGGCTAGGCAGAGGCAGAATCAACCCATGCTGCGTATCGAGAACATGACAGCGCTGCCAAGTGCCAGCAATCATATCAAACGCGATGAGGAAGGACAGCAAGCAATAAGATTGCGATCCTCCCGTCTGAATGAGGGGCTGCAATTATACTGCAGTGTCGAGCCTAGTAGCATCGTCGGACGGGGCGGAGCATGAGATGCAAGAGTACCGTTTTGGCAATGGCATACTGAGTCCGTGTGGAATGAGGGCCTTGGTTGGAAACACTGCTTTGCGTATAGTAGATTATTGTCCTTACAGGTAGCTTTTTGTAGTCATTTCAATACGAGACCTCTGCGCCGGGAACCCGTGGACGTGGAAGCCTGATCTCACAATATCCGTATAATTTGATAATTCACGGCGCAGCCAACCAATATTTGCAGGATGTGTCTCATGATTGGATCTCATAACCATGCGTTACATGCTTGTGATAGAAACGATTACAAACTAAGCACATGGTAGTTACCCCTCCTTGGTTTTGGATCCAAGTAATACTTCTAGAGTAAATTAAATGCTGACTATCCTTCATATAGCCAATACTAACGCTTAACGTCGCGTGGTTGCTCCTGGTAAGGATGTGCTGTCATCCACCGAAAGTCCTTGCTTTGGGACTCCAGTGGTTTAGTCCAGTAGACCCGAAGAGATGCCAGGCTTTGTGACTGAATGACGTCAATTTTCTTTTGTTTAAACCATTCAACCAAGGGCCATTCTAGAGCAATGCAAACTGCGCTGTGCGCCCGCGGTGCCTGTGTTGCAGCAACTTCCTGCAAAGTGGCCCAGGTCACCTTCCTGCACCCAACTTTTCACTTCACTTGTCAAGCCTCATAAAAAAATCTTCCGCTGGAAAATACTACACACTGAAGCCCTTCATGGATGATACCTTGCAACTTACGCCTCAGCCTGAGACCAAGTCCATTAATGTGAAGCCAGATGAGGGCAACGCGGACACCTATTCCGTTATCATAGAGTCAAGTGGTGGCACCTCGCATACTGTCTCTCTGCACTATCCCCACAAAGACGTGCCTACGGCAATCAAGGACGCTGTGAACAATATGAAACTCACTACTACCCCGCTTAACGATCTCCAAATGACACTTGAAGACCTCAACACAATACTGGCTTCATACCGCCGAAATTCTGAGTTACCGGAGATCATCATCCACAAGGTACGTTTGTTGTCCACAGCAAGCGCATGTACGCAGTGCTAACTGTAGGCAGCTATCGAAAACCGAGACCCATATTGACGAAGGACAGAAGGAGTTACGGCTCGCCGCGATCTCCCCTTTCCCTGACTTCGCTCACCTCGAGGTGATGCGCATCCAGAAGGCCGCACATGTAAACGGCGCCGTGGGATCTGTGATGGGGGATTTCATCGTGGTTTCTGGTCTCATTGGTTCCTTGGCCCACGGCAGCCCTTGAGCGACCGTTGCCGTGTCTGGAGAAGTTGGTCCTCCTACACCGCCCGCGATCATGCAGTCGCTGACCATACCTCAGAGCGAGTAAAGGTCCTTGAGTCCGTCAACATTCTTTGCGCCCGGCGGGGGAAGGCATTCGTTCTGTACCTATTCCGTTGGTCGTTGGACTAGGAAACAGATACGGGAGGCGGGGACACAGCTGATAGTTTTGGGATGGGATAGCAGTGGATGACTCGGCTATACTTCATACACAGCCGTCCAGCTTCTATGGACACGTTCATCGTCGAGTCCAGGACTAGCGGATTTGCGTCGTCACGGCGGCTGACTCCACTGGTATTCAGGGACAAAGCATAGACAGTTGGAATTGGCAGCCCTCCAAGTCAGATTGGCTTGAGTCCAATGGTCCTCTCTATCTGCCTCGCGACGAGCGGTCATGACTGGATTCAAAAATGTGGTGAGCGTGAGGGCAGAACCAATGGCGGTGACGATCTCGCTAGTACAAACCACGAAGTTTTCAGACATAGTATGACGGAAATTGAGTTTCTACGCAGGATCGCCGAGTCAGAATAGACGAAGTCGCCCACGTTGACATGCCGACCGTCCTTTTACGCCATAGATGGAGCTCTAACGCGTGAGCTAATGCTTGTTGCACACTTGATACTGTCTGTTGAAATCTCTGTGCCTCGCTAGACTACAGCCTCCGTGGCGGTATGGTGAGATGCGCGAGTTTGAGTTGGATGTGTGGTGGGCATATTAGTACGTTGACATTTACGAGTAATGGATGTCCCTGGAGGGATTCAGAGTCTCAGAGTACGCTGTGGAGGCAGTGGTGGGCAATCACTATTTCCATCGACTACGTTTATCAGGCCGGGGTGGACCGGACATCTGACATTGTTGCAGCTTCTTTGGCATGCCATATTGTGTTGTCGAGGCAGCGCTGGTGCTTTGCAATTTATATCGTCTCTATTTATCGGTCCGGGCCGGACCGCCCAGCTAATGCCAGGGAAGCTTATTCTCAATGCCCTCGCTGCTGTTCCAGTCATCGCGACGGAGAACGTCGCCAAGGATCTCATGAAAATCGGAAGCGTCAGTCAGCGAAAGCACTCACGGCAAGGCCATCAATATGTACGAGTTGAGCTTAGCAGACACATCATGCACAGTCACGGAGTCACACTGTACATCTACCACACTGCATATCAAGCCCGTTCGATTAGAGGAATACATGCAAGCAGCTACGGAGATTGAAAGCCTAACCTCGAAGCCATTGATGCCATACAAGTCGCCTGGCCCGGGCGGGATTGGGGCATGGAAGCATTTGTGGCAAGTGCCGTTCTGGCTGCTTTTACGCCATCTTGACGTTGCAGATGAGGCGCTGTAGTTTCTTCCTCGCTGCCATCAACTGGTAGCCGTACTCCTCCATGAGGTTACCCTTCTCCTGAAGCTTCACGACGTCAACTTCCATCTTTTGCCGCTGTCGATGTGCCCGGCCTATGGCCTGCTGCTGCTTGGTGAACGTGGTGGGTAGCTCAGCAAACCAGACGTTGTTTGCCCGCTGGATGTTATACCCTTCCGCCGCTACTGATAATGTAGCTATGAGGACCTTGTTGCGGCTCTGCGCCGATGAGGCCTTGTTGAAGTAGTTGACAATCTCCTGGCGCTCCTCTGGCTTCACATCCGAGGAGACCAGCAGTGGTTCCACAACGGGTTTCAGGTACGGATCCGTCAACATCGAGTAGTACGTGATGGCTGCGCTGATGTTCTGTGAGCAAAAGATGATCGCTTGGCGCTTGCCTGACCCGTCAGGGGGGCTTGTATTCGGATTGTTGTCAGTCAGCATCTCTCTGATGAGATTTCGGATGGCTTGGTATTTCGCCGAGTTGTCAACGATCTGCTGTCGGTATGCGGCAAACTCCCAGTTGGAAAACTCTTCCAGGGCCTCTTCGAGCGGCATCGGCCTCTCCTGCAGGAGTAGCCGTTGACACGCCACAACAGCCGCTTGGCAGATTTTGCCCGTTGCCGTCCCGAAGTCCTCCGCGGAGCAGTCCTTCTTACCGTTGGTTAACAGATCGGCGAGGAACGGGTACATTGATGACCGCTGCAGATGTGCAAAGGCATGATCGGTTACTTTGATCTCGTCGGAGACCAATCCCGCCATTATTGACTGTGACGTCGGCTCGCAGTCTGCAAAGGCGACCCCGTCTGCTTCAGCCTTGCGCTTGTTTTCCTTCCACTTGGATACCGCTTCCTTGAGCTTCTTTTCCATGAGGGTGTTTACACTGGTGATGAGCCCCTTTAACGCGGCTGCTGTGCTGTCGTCCATCTGCGGTTGCAAGTCGACCAGCTTCTCTGTCATCGCTGGCAGCTTGTTGACAGCTTGGCCACGGTAGATCTGGCCCCGACGGAGTGTCGTGACGAAGGCCGACAGGAACGCTCGGATCTCCTTTGCTGCTGCTTTCGCTTTGATGTCACCGATGGCACTGGTTGACAAGTCTCGGAGGAGCTGATAGTATTTCTTGCGGATGTCTTCGAACTGGCGTAGCGTCTCATCTGGTGCCAAGCCTTCGCGGTGGCTAAGCTGCTCTGGGTGTGCCTCCCACTGATCGAGAAAGTGTTCCACTGTCGCTCTCCACGCTGGGGGGCCCTCGTCAATCGTGGTGCCGCTCATGGTAATGAGGGTGACGGGATGGCAGGCTTTGCGGCTGATGTTCCTCACCATTGTAAACGGGATAGTATCTGCGGTGGAAGTTCTACCTTTGTACTTGTGGAACTCATCCATGAAGACTGCGCCAAAGGTGAATAACGAGGCCATTGGCTTTCCATCGTCTCCCGACAGAACCGGATATAGATCTATCAGGCGTCCCACTGTACTGTTGCTCACCAGAAAGACGTCCCTCGCGGTTCCACTGCCCTCCTTGATCACGCGACCGATGTTGTCGAAGAATTCATCATCCTGCACGTTGACGTCGTCGGCTTCCTCACCAGCCGTCTGCTCGATAATCTCTTTCCTCCTGGCTTTCTTCTGCATGGACGATGCCGGCGCCAGACTGTTATCATCTTTTTTGATGTCGCTCATGTAAGTGTAGACATTGAGCAGCGGCTGCTTCTCCTGCGTTACCTCCCGACGGAACCCCTTCTTCAGGTCGGCCAGCCAGGTCTGGCCGAGGCCGGGAGGCATGACGACAAGAGCCGGCGTGTTGGTAAGGTACGTCTCACAGATCATCCTCGAGTCGGAATCCTCGACGCAAGGGCAGAGGACCATGGATCCGTTTTGGGATGGGCAGCGTGCCCCCGTGGCCTGGCCGCACCTAGTCGGTAGGTGCTTGCGTTTCGACTCATCAGGCGGGTCCACCCACTCCTCTTTAGCTTCCTCCCACCTCGTTGCGAGTCTCGCCCTTGCATGCAGGTAAAGCCATGCCAGTAGCGTCTTCCCAAAACCCGTGTCCCAGTCAATCATGACGCCGTTGATGCCGGTCTCGGTCGGAGATATCAACATGCAGAAGGCGCGGTAGACCTGGTACCAGTGGAACTGTGTGAGGCAGCCGCGGACGTGGCATTTACCGTCTGGCCTCTCGGTCGTTTGGAAGAATAGCAGCGCACGCCCGAGCGTGGAGATGTCAAAATCATCGAGTCGAGGCTCCCTGACATTGGGTTCCTGACATCCTGTATTTGCAGGGTCGTCTCCGTGTCCCTCTCCGTCGTCGTCATCAGAGTCGGAGTCGGAGGAGATGTTGATCGCATCGGTCGGGCCGCCTTGCTTATCGACAGGGGTCTGCTCTGGGGAGAGACTTGTCGCCGGTGCGGCGGAGTTGGCCACGGTGGCTATCGCAGTCGGCTGCGCCTGCACCGGTTTTGCGACATCACCATGACCGCTCTCATGGTTCTGGACCGTTGGTGGCTGCGGCGACATGGTTGCAGGTGTCGCGGGCGCGGGCGCGGTGGATTTGGCCATGATGGCTGCCGCTGCCGGCTGTGGCAGCACCGGCTCCGCGCCGTCACTGGTTCCGCACTGCTGGCTATTGACCTTTTGTGCCTGCGGGGACTTGGTCGCAGACCTCTCGGTCATCTTGGGGCAGAGGCCAAAGTAGGGTCCCACGTCGCCCTTCAAGGGAACATACGCGCCGTTCGTCACACTGACGAGCGCGGCGTTAAACTGGTGGTCGTTGACCACCGTAGCATGTCTCTTCTCGCCGTATTTGTCTAGGTACACGAAAACCAGCGGTGCCGACCTGTCAATGCCTACTGCTTCCCAAAGCCAGTTCCGAAGTGCCTCGTAGCTGTAGTGATGAGGGCGCAGCTCGTTGGGGAAGTCGCGGCTGCCAAACTTGTTTAGGCTGCTACGGATACCCGTACCCTTTGGCCCGGTAGCCAAGATGATGATTTGGTCGAGGTCGACGGGCTCGCTCCGATAGTAGATTTTCTGCATCTTGGGGTTGCGGTCGCTCTCTGCAGCTTCCGCGGTTGGCAAAGGCCGTTTCGACGACTGCTGCGGTGGATCTCCTCCTGGCAGTGGGCGCTGGTTAGGTGCGCCCTGCGTTGCAGGTGCCATTTTGCGACAGAGAGAAATAAGTGCCTTGATAGGTTTGTTGACAATTTGTGATGGCTTTCTTAGGGGGTGGTTGATACAAAAGGTTGTGGGGGTGAGATGCTTTGTGCGATGTGGTCGTGAGTGAGATTGTGGGTAAACAAACAAACGGCCGCAGGCAGCACCTCAGCGTCGGTGGGCGCAAAGGTCGCAATCCACTTGGCTGCAGCTGTCATACCTAGCAGCCACCGGTATCGTTTGTGTTGGAGGAAAGTTATGCTTGCATTGGCACCTTCGATTACAAGGCTTCAGAGACGCATACCTCTGCGTGTCTGCTTCGTAGTCGTACACGGGACCGTGGAGCTCCTCGTGGCCGCCCTGCAGGCTTTCCTCACCGACGCTCCTACAGTAACTCACACCAGCTGGCCGCCTCACTGTGACACCTTTCGAAAGCCGCAGCCTCCACCATCCCATATCTGCGCCCTTGGTCTCGCTGCTTAGCCGGCCGCGGTGGAGGAGAGGTCAACGACGGTTACCTTGTATGTTTACCACAGCCAGCCACGCCAATATGCCGAAAGACGACTACGTCCTGGCTGGTGAGATGGGTGATCTATCTGAGGTACGCAGTGACTTCAGAGAAGCCGAGGCCCCAGAGAGGCACCTCCCCAGCGAGATGGCGGCTAACAACATCACAGTGCATCCTCGTCTACGTCCCGAGAACAAAGTGCACCCACTACCGAGACCACTACCACCACGGCGCCGCCGCCGGCCTGGTCCTCCCTCTGTCGCTGGCCCAGTTTGTCCAGGGAATCTGCATTATGGCACGGGTGTAGGTCCAGAACCCTGCCGCCGTCGTGTCAGACCATGATGCACTGACTGCGGCCGCAGCAATGAGCTGGGACTCCTCCCCGCGGACGTCAACATGCCCCAGCTAAACGACGCCGTGCGGCGCTTAAGAGGTGTGATCCGGGACTGGGACGTGGTGTCGACGCAGCATCTGCTCTCCTCCGTGGCGAGACAATCCGATGGCATCCGGTTCAGCGACAATGGCATGACGGCGCCGCCCGCGAGTCTCGTCGCAGCGCTGACCGCACACCGTGGATTTCCCTGTATCCCAAGCAGCGGCGACGGCCGCGGCGTCTTCGCCTGTTGCGAACAGCTGGAGCAGGGGAGGCTGCTGTTGGAAGCACTGATGGCGGTCGCAGCTCTCCTCCCAGCGCCGCTGCTGCCAGTTCCCGGCGCCGCCGTTGAGGCTGCCGGCTCCCTGCTCTCGTCAGTCAAGGGGCATAGGATCAAGTGGGATGTACTGAAAAGCTGGACCTGTGACTGTGGTGCCGTCTGACTGAGGCAGTATAACAAAGCTTATCGCGAGGAGAGGACAAATTTAATACGGCGTCTAACTGTGGCGACAGAGGAGGAGACGTGACCTAGAGGCTGCTGTGGCACAATGATTCCCCGTATGCTCTCTTTTGTACTAGCTCAGCCTCGGTCCGCGCCGGACCATATTTCTTATCGGACCACGCATTAGACTTGGGCCGCAGTAGTTGCACCCAGCCCCATTGTGGTGATCCCTGCCTCCGCGGCAAGACCCTGGACTGCTTAGCCGCCAGAGGAACACGAGGTGATTCGCTAGGGCGGCGCGAGGCCCCCTAGCCGAAGTTGCAGAAGTATCTGCGCATATGCACGGGAGGACCTGACCTGACATTTAAGTAGCAGCAAGCGGGGCGCAACCTCATACAGTGAGCACAGTAGTGACTTGATCATTGATAATAAGCAATGCCGTCCTCTCTGTGGGCGATGCCATCTAACACCTCTGCCTGGAAGTCTACGGCAAACTAGCTCCCCCAGTATCTGCCCTATGACCAAAGCTACACTGCCTACTGTGTACAGTAGGAAGATACTCCATGTATCGTCTTGATATTGCTGACCAACCGCAGACTGCCGTCCACCTCCTCTCCGGCGCCGCCATGGTCCAAATTACCACCCACCCAGCCGACGCCGGATCAGGCTGCGTTCGAAGTGCTGGCGACGTTATCCCAGACCCTTCCGACCCGTTCAATGCGCTGCAATGCATCTAGTGCCCTGGTCGCGACAAGGTAGAGCTTCTTACGCATCTGCCTTTCCATCCCCTGCCGAGTGGTAGGTTCCGCATGGATGATTTTGTCGCGGAGAACCCCATATGACTTGTTAAACCGAATGTTGAGCATCGTGTTCTTCTTGGCCCAGAAGGTCCCAACCTCAGAGACCAGCCCCGCCGGCATGGGCTCACATTGTGTCTTGCCTGAGGCGCAGGCCTGGCAGGCCACCTTCCCTTCTGATTTTTAGCGGCTTTGACACGGTGACGGGGTTACGGAGACAATGACGGGCACCCTACCTGGGGTGGATACTGATTTCACCATGACACAGTCCTGCCTGCGGTTCCGCTTGCAACGGATGAAGCAGCTGACGCAAGGCCCACTCGAGCAACCGGACCTCGTGGCGGAGCTGGGAGACCGGTCCTGGTCGCTGCCCGCGGGCGTTGTGGACGACGTTGTAGACGACCGCCGCTGGGACACCGTATCCCTACGTTGTACCTCGCTTTGTTGACGCACAGTTGCTGCCGGACCGTCATGCATACATCTAGAGTTGTCAAGACTGACAGCGCTCAGACTCCGACGTTGGCTGCCGCTCTCAGGTGTCGCCGACGCCTTACGGGACCGCTGCAGCCGCGGCGACCCCCCAGCTGCCTGG
>JACBFG010000051.1:0-10155 GCA_013435955.1 Diaporthe sp. HANT25 | reverse complement strand
TCCAGCTGCCCGGGGTTGCTCGTGGACTGGCTCTGAGGCACCTCGTTCCTCTCCAGCTGCCGGAGGTTGCTCGTGAACTGGCTCTGAGGCACCTCGTTCCTCTCCGGCTGCCGGAGGTTGCTCGTGAACTGGCTCTGAGGCACCCTGTTCCTCTCCTGCTGCTGATGATCTCTCAATAGCAGAATGGCTGCGTTGAACTCCACCTTCTTCGTGCAGACTGCCCGGCGTCGACTCATCTGCCCCGTCGACGCCGTTGAACCAGGGCCCGTCGCCACAATGCAGAAAGTCAGACTACGGTGCGTCAGCCCACGCACCAACAAGACAGCCGGCACTGGTGCACTTACGGGTGACAAGCTGGCTCCTGCATCCATGGTGGTGGCATTGGTAGATTCAAAGTTATCGTCAACCTCTATTCCCAACGTCAGCGGCGCCCCACAGAGACAACATAGAGGGGAAAAGTTACCGTCGGCGTCAAAAGACAGGGCAAAGTCGCCAGTGCACTCATCCAGCTCGTCGAGTGGAGAGCCACTGCCGTCGCCGTTGAAAACCGGGTAGTCAAAATCCAACATGTCCTCGTCGATGTCTCCTCCCTCCTCCTCGAAGCAGTCGAGCCCGCCGTCAAGCTGCTGCCGCGGTGCTGAGGAAGCAAGGGGAGGAAGTGGCGCATCAGTCACCACACTGTCGGGTGTCTGACCACGCCCGAGGTCCTCATCGTCATCATCGAAGTCTTGGAAATTGCGCTTGCGCTGACGCTCGGTCGCCATTTAGCACCACCTGCCTCAGCCTGGTCACGGCCTCGAAGACTGATCACTGGTGGGAAGCTGTTGAGATGAATGTAAGGTCGCGCGTGACGTGGTCGGTGGCGGATGTGATGGCGCATTCGGTGACTGCCGTCTGGAGAAAATCAATGGCCCAGCAACAGTTGCCAAGTTGTCGCTCAGGACGGAGGGGCGAGGGGGATTTGTTCACCCAGGTCTCTGCAAGCGGCCGTGGCGACTCACCGTGGCAAAAGCTGGCACAAGCTCGCAGAAGCTGGCAGACTGACTGGTAGACCGACTGCAGCGTTGGACCTTCCCCTTCCCCGCCTGCGCCTGAGACGTCAATGGGGTTACCACGGTTTGCGGTGGATGGTCAGACTGCAGACACCCCCCCAACTCAGGCCAATCTGCCGCAGCGCCAGGTGCAGGAGGCTTTCGTTTGGCAGCTCCCGCCGGCAAAGACCACAGGCAAGCAACTGTTTAGGCCAGGTCGCTGCGCCTAAACCCAACAACAACGAACCTCGCCCATCACGCTGTCAGCTCATACCAAGCAGGAGCAATGACTTCAGACACGCCGCCCACAGAAGGGCCTCCAAGGAAGATCCCTTGTACTCCATGTATGAAGGACCAAATCGCAGACGTCGACAACGGAAGCTGGAAAGCCTGCTGCTCTGACCAGATCAGTAAGGCCCCAGAGGACCCCTCCCCTCCACCAAACACCAGCAACCCAATCAAGCTCTTGCTAACCAGAACCAGCAAAGAAGGGCAAGGCGAGAGTCTGCTACCAGTGCGCCATCAAAAAGACGAAGTGTATCGCCGCTGATCAGAATCAGAAGGCAGTCAAAGCCTGGGTGAAAATGCTGGAACTCGGAGGCAACGCTGATAACGACAAGCGCTACAACGCCGCATTCAGTCTCAAAACACACCACGAGCGCCTGGCTGCCGCGATCCCCCCCGATGAGGAGAGCTGGTTCGGACTCATCGACGAGGCAGTCAGGAATACGGCTTCCGCCGCACAGCGCATCGAAGCGGCATTTGTATGCCAGCCTCCCCCGAGACCAGCGCAGACATAGACGCTGACTAAATGCAACGTAGGAAGAGCAGCTTGGCGAGATCTCTGACCACGACGAACCCCTACATCAGCGGCAACAAACCCGCAACAAAGCCGAAGCCGACGGGGAGGAGAAGCTCGAGCAGGATCTCAAGAAATGCAAGAGTCTCAAAGACAGCCTCAAATACGTGTCAGATCTGTCGTGTCGAGCGATGGCAAAGGCCGCCAACGTGGAAGCAAAGATCACGGTATGGCATTTCGAGAATAACACCTCCGAATTTGCAGCGCCACTGACAAGATCCCACAGGCCGGATCATCCAAAACGGCCGCGACAAGCTGGGATAAGGACAATAGCGACGATGGTGACTATGAAAGCTGAACATAAGGGGGAGCGCTGGAGATCCAGCGAGGCAAAGGACTGCCGCCAAGCAGGCCCTCCACAAGGGGATACCGTGGCGCAGGCCCACAGTACTTGCTGTTGAGTAATGAACCGAATAACGCTTCCACACAGCAGCACTACGTGACCCAGACTACGGACATTGTAATAATGAAGTGAAATGAAACCGACGACACCATGCTGTCACTTTCCCGGTCCGGCCCGGTCCGAATGGGAACCCTGCCGGCGCCGCATCCCCTCTGCCACATTGTCCAAGACAAAGTCCGGCTACCACCCATTACGCATGCTGGTGTCGGGTGCAGTAGGAACAGGGCGGCAACAATGTTACTCATATGCCGTTCCCTTTGAAGCATCAGGGTCCTGTCCATCCATGGCGAAGTCCGTCCCTTGCGGTGGACGGCAGTAACCCATGTGCCCGACTGAACAGCACCCAGTCCACTGTACAGGCAACTGCGACTCTTAGCTGGCAGTGCCTTACCCAAATAAACGAGCAGCAGGCTTGGGGTGCCAGGGCGACGCGACTGCCGTTTTCGAAACCTTGCTCCTCCTAATCCCTGGGACATACCAGCGTCGAACGTCTTTGCCTGGTTCCATCTTCCAACAACACACATCAAGAAAGAAACCACCACCGCTCCTTAGTCTGTTTTCTTACCAGTGGGAATAGAGAGCCAATACACCAACTCGGGATTCAGCTTCCTACCGAATTGCGTCGCATCTCTTTATTTGGTGAGTTCCACCTTGAACGCTCACTGGCACGCCTCCATACATGGGCGAAAGATACATCTCTTGTCCCATTGTTTCCCTCTGCCCAGGGACTGGGAATCACCACTGAATTCCGCCCTCCAGTGCTGACTCATTGCAGATCATCGTTTCTCGGCTCGTGCATCGACTTTGCGAAGTATGCCTACTATCCAGCCCAGCGTGAGCCTGCAGGGCAGCTTTTTGAAATCCATCAAAGTGGAGCCCACCGCCAATGGCACCATTCTCCTTGTCACTGCAACCGTCAGCGACTCAATCCGCCATGGCCAACTCGGTGACCAGCTCCCCACCATTGGTTTGCGCATTCCGCCCGGAGTCCAGGCCTGTGATGTCCAGTCCTTCCTCGAGAGCCTCCAGGGCGCCCATGGACCCATCACCATGGCCATCGACGTACTCAATGATATGAAGCTGTCTGCTGCCGAGCTGAAAGGGCTGAG
Source organism: Diaporthe sp. HANT25 (assembly GCA_013435955.1). Taxonomy (NCBI): domain Eukaryota; kingdom Fungi; phylum Ascomycota; class Sordariomycetes; order Diaporthales; family Diaporthaceae; genus Diaporthe; species Diaporthe sp. HANT25. The sequence continues at coordinate 6,753 of JACBFG010000051.1, read as the reverse complement.
CCGGACTGCTGGTCATGTCATTCAGGTTGGTCCTGAGACATCAGACTATCTCTTTCGTGGGAGGCGCACGCCACTGACCCTCAATCTGTCAGATGCTCTCCATTTCCGCAGACTTGCGCGTTGTCAAAAGATACCTGGGAAAGGCCATGGACTACGACCCTACGCGCGCCTTGGGCATTCAACCCTCGACTGTTCAAGATGCCGGAGGCCGTCCCGTCTGCGACATGATCCGTCTTCCCAGTCGCGCCGAACACATCGGACGCATTCCACTCCACTTTGGACCTGAGCTGTCCATTCGTGGTCAAGAGATGTGTACTGCTGGAGAAGCTGCCGGCCGTGCAGAGACGCGCATCAAGGCAGTACTGGATGCCCTTCTTGACGAGAACGTCATCACCGCCCAGCACCAGAGAGCGGTAAGCACGCTACAGTCTCCACCAGACACCCAGATACTGATTGGGTAGATTAAGAGAGCTGACCATGTCCCTTAGGTTGCATCAAAGTTTAGCCTTGACTGCCTTAAGATGGATATCTTGACCCTTGGCTACGGCCTGTACTGGTTCTTGTAACTAGCAAGTGGCGAGAAGGTGTACACAGTACACAAGTTGATTGTGCTGATCAGGCGTGGATGCATGTATTTTAATGTTCCTTTTCCGAGTCCTTTTTTTGTGATGTATGTGCTGGGACGTATGCCGTGATATTGGCATGTTGAGCTGGTTGTGCTTCATGGGATATCTAGCTTTCAGACCACGGCAGTGATACTTTATCGGTACAATATATGGCATGATGGGATGATTGTACAGCTTGGACGCCCGCGGGAGAAGTCCGAATCAAATTACATTATAAAAACACGTCCATGGTTCCTATTTTGTAGGGTTGCATTCTGTCTAATTTTCTACATTGTCGTCGTATATATTGGCATTGCTCTGTTCTTCGTTATCTAATACGTGACTTTGCAGTAGCTACCTAGGTAGTAACTGAAGTGTAGGGAGGGATGGTTTACAGGATACACAGACATGTACCCTGTATCGTCACCCTGAAGGAAATCGTTTAATCACGGTGGTTGACGGTGGTTTGCATTCAATCATTATTTGTCCATATTATCAGAGACTTGAGAGTCTTGTTTCTGGTAACCAGAACTGGGGCTAATGATCCATATGATGGCTCATTCCCAGCGGCTGTTTTGAATAGTCAGTCCGCAGCAGCCATGCTTCCACTCGCTGACATTTTTCATTTCTCAAATGAGCAGCTAATTGACTCGTCCTGGCCGGCGTCATGGAACATCTTGAGACAAGTGGCGCAGCCCATCTTGTTCTTCCCGCCTAGTGTGAAGCACTGTTCAAATGGCGCGGTGCCGCCCTTCTGACATTCGACACATCTTGGCGACTCTTCCTAGCCGCTCCTGGTGGTCGACAGCATAGTTCTGGCCGGGCCGGCTCATCAGGTCTACGACCTCATCCGTGAAATCGCGCCCGTTCGTAGGGTCCCATAGCAAAGATGCGTTCTTCTTGATCTCCTTTTTGCTGAGCTCCTCGACCCTGAGGAGCACCTTCTGGTACCCAGCCTTGTCTGCTTGTCCCAGGGGGCTACCACCCTGTCTGCAACACCATTGTTCGCGGGTCTGCCATCGTGCTAAGCTGGTCGGGGGTCGAGTATTCAGGTGTTCAAGGGCTGAATGGGCTTCCACTACCAATGTGGATGCAGCGAAAATACAAGACCTGCGTAGGGATAGGTCTGCCACTTAGATAGCTAGGCACAAGTGTGATCCCCGGGCGGCGGCTGTCTGGGGAGGCGTCTGCTTCTTCAACGATTGGTTGTGGCTTGTCATGGGGGTCTCGAGGTCACTCTCGCATGAAGTATTGGTCAATGGCCGTGTCTGGTTTGTTCCCGTCCTCATGTCAGTTATACGCCCTAATCATGGAAGCGGGCAAGTCTCACCTGAGATTTCCCCTGCCTGAGTGTGGCAGATTTACAGGGATGGGCCCGTGGCAGAAAGACCGGTTTGATGACGGAGAGAGGTTTCCGGTAGTCTAGATGTTGCCGGGCGAGGTAGGTTGATAGGGAGACTGGGTTGTGCTGCAGGCCAAACGCGTTCCAGCTGAGAAAGAGAAGTGCGCATTTCTGGCACACCTGAGCATCATTCTTGCAACAAACGATGGAAGGAGCAACGCAGTAGAGGGATTGTGTTTGCCAGGTGCCTACCTAGATAGGTAGGTACCTAGGTATCTATCTAGGTAGGCACCTGGTCGCCCCAGGAGAGTCGGAAGCCTGTCACCTCGGGATCTCACCGCTCACATGTACCGCCGTCGGCAACACTACCCCTGAACTCACTTCCTATACCGGCGCGATCCTGCTCCTCCCAACGCATCTGTCAACCTAGCATTCCTCCTGACATATCATCATCCCGTCATATGCCACTGGACCCTAGTCTCTAGACCATTACGTGCTGCTGCTTTGCCGGGCAGGGTCACGCGCTCTGTTCTGCAGTTTCATTCCATCCCCCTCCCCCAGGCGCAGTATTCTTTGAATCCGTGGCATCGCCAAGAACCCTCTTCTCAAGGCCTAGTCACCAGACTGTTCTGCGGCCATCGCCCTCACGCCAACAGACCACCTGGCCTGTCTCGTTCCCTGGTCAGTCCCGCCGTGTGACAAAGATACGGTTGTCCATAGAAGATGGACAGCAACGGAGGAATGGTCACGCGCCAGGCGACAATTCTCCTTCAGATTGGAGTCTCTATCGTGAGCGGACACCGTCTCGTGCTCCTGTGCCTGGCAAACGATGTCGTCGACACCTGGATCAGGACCATGTTCCCACCGGGGCCATCCGTAAGTAACCTGGTTGCGTATGGAGACCTCAACTAACCGGCCCAAGGAATTCCATGATATCGCCCAGTTGCCTGCCCACAACGTTATCATGTCAATACCTAAGGAAGTGACCGACAAAGACCTCATCCGCTCCATCCGGCAGGATAGGTGCAAGCTAATGGGCATCCTCAAGGCGAGCCGCGGGACGGCGAGGTACCCGCCCTGCCAACAATGCTCTACCCAGCAGGGGCGGGCACCCTTCAATCAGTGCATCATGGTGGACATGGGAAACGTCTCAGAGATGTGCTGTGCAACATGTCATTACAACCTATTTGTCAACTTCATGTCCAACGTGGAAGGCTCGTGTTGCTTTTCGTCGGTGGAGTAGGCATATATGTCTAATTTCCCAGGCATATCAAGACCGTCTACTAATATTGAAGTTATTTATAATAACCGTCTGCACCTACTGCGTACTGCGCGGTACGGTACCCCTAATTCGTAACACGGTCTCAGAGTACAGACTCTGCCTTTGCAAATAGGGCATGACACGCAAATGCTACTCTACGCACTCTTGCTGTCTTTCCATGAGATGCTCCTTCCTCAGCCCAACCCATAAACAGTCACACGACAGGAACCACGGCTGTGCCCTTCCCCGCTTTCCTTCCTTATCTCCCTACCTGGTCCCATTTAACCCACTCCTTTCTCCATCTCCGCCTCCACATCGGTCTGATCCTGTTACCACGACATGCGTTGTCGACCTGTTCCACCCATCCACAAACTCCTCGCACATAATCATGCATTGCTCCCAATGTGCTACTCGAAACATGGAAACACGAACTCGTTCACTCATCTATCCCTTCCACCACGCGACACCACCTTTAGATCACAGAAGTAAGCAAACTGGGCCATTGGTTCCCGAGATTCTCACGACCCATTCCCGACAAGCCCAACACACAAAATGTCAGAACCAAACAACACCCTATCCAAGACCAATACATCATGACAGTACCCAGCCAACGCCAACCATATTACAAGGGTAAGTTCCTTCAATTTACACGTTAATTCGATTCCCACCCTCTTTACCATCCAAGTGTCATCCTCTCGATGCTGATGCGACTTCGCAGCAGGTGCCCGCCCGTTGAAGACTGTGAACCATCAACGATCGACAATGACATACCACACCCTCTCATCAGCATCCATCAACCAGGCAATATCTCAGGCCAGGCCAAATTGCTTGACGCCACTACCAAATCTTACATGGCCCAGTACGCCACAGTACTCACTCAATGATGCCAATACAATACGGCATTGAAGCAACGAAGTACCGCCTTCACCTCAAAAACACTCGGAATACGGTCAGTGACTCCATCTCAAAGGTTTACGTCGCAATATAGCATAACACATTATTGACACCATCTGGTTCAGCTCGTCTTGAACCCAACAGAAATTAAGAGAACCCACATACGCCCTACCACAATACCTTGTTCGACCAACGTTTCAACCACAAAACACCGTCGAGATAACGACAACCAGGCACAGTAAGTACGTCTGGTACCACATTTGCATATATTGCTAAACACAATGACAGACGTCACCACAGAGACCTATTTGTACTCAGAAGCTCACATACCCTGCATCCCAACTCCTTTGCCGTATACCCAGCTAGTCCACGAAATGCAAGATGCAGTCACATTCATTATGACTCATATACTAGATAATATGTTTTCATTCCACTCAACACGCTATCTGGCAATGCTTCCAGCATGGTTTCCCCTTGGGCAATCCATGCTGGACGTATCAGTCAGCGAACATGTTGATGAGAGGTGAACGTTTCTCTCGTATATGCTCATAATGGACGATGACTCCTTGCTTAGTGGCTGGCTGTGTATATATCAACGGTAATGTTATTCCGTATATCTGAGCTGCTGATTCCAAATACTTGTTGCTGAGTGGGCCTCGACACAAGAGAAATGTATTGGAAGCTAGACAACAGGGAAAGGGGAGAGGTGCATCTGGAAAAATGTAATACTACGTTATAGTCATCATGGCAATTACCAAGATTCAAGAAACAGCGCTTCTGCTACTCCCAGCCTGATTTCAGCTCTCCTAAGGTTCAATTGCAGTTAGGCCTTGGTTACAAAACATTAATAACTAGATTTTTATCCATTAATATTAATACTAGAACCTTTTTAGAGATTAAGGCTGCCATGGTTATTCTAGGAGGTGCTAGCAGCATTAATACCACTAAGTACTATTTAAGCAAGAATTATAGTTATATTATTATATAAATAAACAATTAGAATGAATATCTTATTTATATTAGCAAGGATAGCATAATTAAGAGAGTCCTCTCTAGCATAACTATCTCCTAAATCATTAATTTTATAATATCTAATATTATCTTCTTTAATATATTCTTTTATATTATATAATTAAATAGCTAAGAATATATAAAGATTAATTTATAATTTAATAATATAAATTATAATAAAATAATTAAATCTAATACTAGCCTTATAAATTTAAATTTAATTATATAACTTAATAATAATAAATAATATTTTATAATTAATAATTAAATATTTTTAAAAGATATTATTTATATTAGGAAGTTTAAAGATTTATATTATTATAAGATAATTCCTAAATAATAATTAATTTTATTTATATTTATTTTCTTAAGCTTTAAATATTAAGATATAAATTTTATTAATAACTTATATTAAATTAAATAATAATATAAATTTTATTATTAAGCTAAATAATAATATAAGTAATATTTAATAAAGTATTATATATTTAACTTAAGATAACTTTCTATTTATTATAAAAAATAACTTAAATAAGATTTATAAATTTAATATTAATAATTTATTAAATATTAATTTTTAATAAATTATATAAGAACTTTAAGAAGGATTTAATAATAATATTAAATATATAATTACTTAATAAATAATTATATTTAAATTAGAAATATCTTTAATAAAATTTTAATTTTTTATTATTAATATTTTAAATAAAAAGAATAGCTTTATTAAATATATTTATATAAATTATTAATTTAATTAAAAATATTATTCTTTTAATATAAATAATTTTTAATTCTTAAGCTAAATAACTTAATTAATATAATTAAATATAAAAATATTATAATTTATATTTATTCTTATAATAATTATTTTATTAAATTTATAATAATAATATATTAAATAATATAATAAATAAAATATAAAATAAATACCTTTTTAAATTAATAAATTATATAGAATTAATATTATAAATAATTTATATTCTCTTAAGAATTATTAAATATAAATAATATTAAATATTATTTAATATATAATAATATATATATTAATATATTATAATTATTATTAATATTTATTTAAAAAAATACTATATTTAATATAAATTTAAATTATTTATTAATCTTTTTAAGATAATAGCTCTTTATAAATAATTATTATCTTTTAAATAATAATAAATATATAAAGAAAAAGATATTTTATATTTAAGAGATATTTTAATATTTATAATATTTTAATATTTTTTCTAAATTAATTCTTTTATATTATTAATAAGATTTAATTTATAAAAGAAAAATATTATAATAAGAAAATCTTTAAAAAAAAAAACTTATTTATTTCTTTATTTATTTATTTAATAAAAAGCTTAAAAAAATAATTAATTTATTATTATTTAAATTTAAATTTATAATTTATAAATTATTATTTATTATTTTATAATATTTTATTTAATTTTATATAATTAAATTATAATATCTTAATAAACTTATTTTTATATAAATATATAATTATTTATATATATTATATATTATAGTTATAATATATATATAATTAGAATTTATAAATAAATAAAATATTTAAATTTTAATTATTAAAAAATAAATATTATATTATTTATATTTATTTATTTTATTTATTTTCT
>JACBFG010000049.1:974190-1047385 GCA_013435955.1 Diaporthe sp. HANT25 | reverse complement strand
ATTTATATTTATATTTATATTTATATTTATATTTATATTTATATTTATATTTATATTTATATTTTATATTTAAATATAAATTTATAATTTTAATTATATTTTAAAATTAAAGTAATTAAAAACTTATATTATTATTATAATATAAAAAAAATAAAATTTAATTAAATAAAAAGAATTTTTAATAAAAAAATAATTAATTTTAATAAATAATTAATTAATTAAATAATTTATTAATATAAAGTAATAATATTAAGTTTAGTAATAATAAAAGCTATATAGAATACTAGTAATTATAGCTATAAAAGGTATTATAAGGTAATAAGTTAAGATTAAGGGTAAGTTAAATAGTAGGCTTTAATTACTTATAGCTACTAGTAGCTGTTTAGTTAGTAGACTATAGATATACTATCTACTTTTATAAATGCAAATACCTAATTTCTATATATAAGCTTATCCTGCATATACTTTGGTGATATTAGTGCTGACGAGGTGCGGATCCCGAGCGGGAAACCCCTTTTCGGATTTCTATGATTGTCTCATTTACATACACACCGCGGAATTAAGCCCGCATGAGCTCCGACCCCGATGCCGAGGCCGCATAGCTCGGAGGGCGGTCCTCGAGGGCGCGGCCCCAGCTCGTCGACTCAGCGGTCCCGAGACTCAACTCCACCGTCCACCCCTCAGTGAAGACGTCGTGCCCGATCCAGCTTTGTGACCACGGTTGGCCGTTGACGCTGACGTTTTGGACGTATATGCTCTCGTACGCCGAGTCCCACCCGTCCACCACCTTGACCGTGGCCGTCTTGCCAGTTACGGGGTGCGAGACGCTCACGGAGCGGAAGAAGGGCGCCGATATGAGGTAGACGTCCTGGCCCGCGACTGGGAACAGGCCCAGCATGCTGAAGAAGATGAAGCTGCCCATTGCTCCAGAGTCGTCGTTACCGGGCAGGCCCCCCGGGGTCGCGGTGAAGGATCCTGGGATGTACCCGTGAATCCTCGCCGTAGAAAGGCCCGGCCGCCCGGCGAAGTGGTACAGCCAGACGGTCGAGAAGACGGGCTCGTTGGAGATGTCGGCCAGCGCGGAGCCGTGGAAGTAGGAGAGGCGATCCACGAAGGCCTCGTCGCCGCCCATGCGCGATATCAACCCGGCCGTGTCGTGCGCGACCAGGAACTGGTACTGCCAGATGCTGGCCTCGAAGGTCTCGGAGGGGTTGGTAGTCAGGGAGCAGAAGCCCGCCAGCGTGGAGCAGGCGATTGGGTCCTGATAGCCCCAGGTGCCATTCAAGTACTTGGGCTGGAAGAACCCCACGAAGCCCGTGTCGTTGCCGTTGATGACGGACGTTTGGTCCTCTCGCCACAGGTTCTGCCAGTTGCTGCTCCGCGCGAGGTACTTGGCATACAAATCCTCCCTCCCCAGCCCCTGCGCGAGGGTGGCGAGGTTGAAGTCATTGTACGAGTACTCGAGTGTGCGCGAGATACTTCGCGAGTTGGTGCCGAAACCCACCGGATCGAAGTCTAGGTAGGGTATGTAACCCAGGTTCTTCCAGCTGGCGAGCCCACCGCGGCCCTGTTTGGACCACTCGAGCGGCTCGACCTCGGCGTCCTTGGTGACCGCCTCGAGGGCGAGTTCCCAGTCGATACTAGACGAAAGGTTCTTGACGTATGCGTCGGCTAGGACCACGTCCGCGTTGGACCCGCCCTGCGTCCAGCCGTTGCACAACGACATATGACAGTCGGGCAGCCAGCCCTCGTGGCTGTACGTGTCAAGCAGCGAGTTGACCATCTGCGTCTGGGCGGTCGGATCGATGATGGTGAGCAGCGGGTGCTGCACGCGGAACGAGTCCCAGATGCAGTAGTACGAGTCAAAGTACGGGATGCCGCTGTCCCAGTACGGGTTCTCGCCCGTGTAGTTCTGTGGCGACATCATGGCCCTGTATATCCCGCTCCAGAAGCTGGTCTGGAGGTCGGTGCTTGCCCCGCCCGCGTCTATTGACACTGGGCCCAGCTTTTGCCTCCATGCGTCCTGCGCGGTGCTGACGAGCGAGTCGAAGTCTTCTGTTGGGTTGGGGATTTCCGTCTCGGCTGTGCTGCAGGCCTGCTCTGAGCTGATGAAACTGATTCCCATCCGAGCTGTGACTGTATTGTCTGTTAGCCCCGAGAATCTGGCGAAGCCGCCTGCCTCGGCGAAAAATAGGTTGAAGCCCCTGGTCACAAATAAGTCTTTCGGCTCTGTTCCTGCCCGGTTATTCACCCAGACGCCGTTCTCGTATATATTCGCCCCGAAGAAGTCGACACAGAAGTGCATCACGTAGGACCCAGCCCCGAAGCTCGGCAGAAACGTTCCGTTGCCAGTCATGCGACCGGTGTCGGGGTCGACACTGATAGAAGCATTCTGGCGGCTCTGCCAAAGGTCCGTCAGATCTAACAAGATCAACGGATGTGAGACATTCCCAGCACCCTCCAAAGCAGCCGAGAAGTCAAACCGATACAGCGCCGTGCGCTCCGCAACCGTCATCTCGGCACCGACACCGGATTGCAGCCGCACGCTGAAGTACCCAGGCCGCGCGACCACGCTATCGTTGATATACGGTAGCTTCCTATCGCCGATGCGGAAGTTGCAGCTATTGACATCGGCGTCGTCGGGGCATATCTGCGGGAAGAGCGGGAAGTTCCCCAGGCTGGGGTTTCCGCCCGTCCCGGAGTCATGGACCGAACTGAAGCCCGTGACATTGCTCCCGTCCGTGGAGAAGCCACCCGTGTTCTGGCCGTCGACGTTGGCTACGGCCTTGGCGAGGCCGTAGGGGAGTGAGGCGCCCGTGAAGACATTGCCGCCGTTTGTGGAGCCTATGAGAGGGTCGACAAATGCCAAGGGGTCGACAGTGGTATTTGTGGTGTTCTGTGCGACGGCACAGAGACACAAGCAGAGGGCGACGATAAAATTATTAAGGACGCAAGCCATGCTCAGCGGGAGATTCAACCCCTGTTGATCGTACTTGGTGCGTGTGAGGGGTTCGGGTGAAATGTCAACAGGGTGATCAATGTTGAACGACCAGATACTCGCCACCAGTGACTACAAAGTAAGCGGCTGCGAGTTCAGCGCATGTCATTGGGAAAGTCTGTACAGAGCCAGCTTCAATTTGATTTTGAAGCAAGAACGTTCAGGCACTACGCGAAGATCAGTGACGATCCTGTTCATCTCATATCTCCGCATTGTACGCGGTCCCCTGGCTCGTGGTTACGTCGACGAATAATAATGGTCTCTACCCCGCGTGAGCCCTGGAAATGGCAGGTAGTTTAGCTTTTTTAGATACGAGAGAATTAGATGAGTTGCAGATCTCGGACAAGGGTTCACGTCTTGTCCTTCTCCCTCCAAAAATGTCATCTGATCGATCGATTCAATCTTACCTTAATAGTTGTGTAGCAAGATGGCTATTTACACAGCAGTGAGTACGGCTTTCACAACCTCTCATAGAATAACCCCTCATCTCCTACGCGATAATATACTATGAGAATTCTCCTAATAAAACCTTGGATAAGCTGCTGCTGAACAGCCTCTTGTATTCTATTGATCAACCTATCAATGCATCTCGTTTGGAAGTGCACCACATCGTGGTATGCGAGCACCTGGGCAGCCCATGGAATTTGACAACCGGCGACATTGGAGCACCGTTATGCTTTCGAGTTTCTAGACTGGCCTACCTAGGTCAAAGAGGGAAAGGGCCACTTCACAAACATTGAAGTCATCCTCCCAAAGCTCACCTTGATCTTAGCTACCCCAGCCAAATGTCCAAGACATGGGCACATCTTTCGGTAGAATATTCCATTATCCTTGAGAGAAACCGAAATTGCGGCATATCTTGGAACCACTCTTTGCCTGCCTGCTGAGCCCCTGCCGGCTGCTGTTCTAATGGCTACAGTGCTCCATGGATTCCCCACTGCATGCACCTCGCCTCTTAGTCGCATACGCCAAAAGTAGAAAAGTTCGCATACGGGGGCAGACTTCAGGCAGCTATGAATTCTCGTAGGAAAACCGGCTTTCATGTCAATGGAACATTAGAATAAATCAAAAACGGGCGAATCAGGCACGACCAGTCCGTCTATCTTAGGCATCCATACAAAACGAAGACTACGACCCCTCGAAACCCCAGCACAGGTGTCCAATTATTGGCCAGGGAGGCAATGCCTCCCCACAAATAGAGTGTGGCCTGCATTTCTGCCTCCTGACTTCTGCCTCCTGCAGCACGTCCCAAGCCTGGACACAATCCAGACAGCGAAATACCGTCTACCCGGAGATCATTCACTTTGCGTTCACGACGGCACGGTCTCGATCATGCCGCCATTGACGCCATACAAATATAGTCTACGTGATACCGAGCAATTTCGCGTCGTCCGTGTCTCTGCTGGCCGTTGGCATGACACGATCCAGTGCAAGCTCATTCGGCGTCGTTTTGGTGAGGCTTCCGAAAAGCATCCATACAGGGCATTATCGTATGTTTGGGGCTCCTCTTCGGTGACCGATACTATTGTCCTCGAAGAACTTTCATTCCAAATCACATTGAACCTCTCATGCGCTCTGCGTCACCTAAGGAAGGCTGACGAGGATACGTTTCTATGGGTGGACGCATTAGTGAGTCTTTATCTTCTTTTCAAAGTCCCTGTTTCTGATGTTGGCCCAGTGCATCAACCAACAAGACCACCAGGAGCGAAGTCTCCAAGTCAGCATCATGCAGTCCATATACAAGAACGCTCAAGAGGTCGTCGTGTTTATGGGTGATGGCCGGAGTCACAGGGTTAGCCGCCCTCAGTTAAGGGAACCACCCGTCTCCCCGGTGGTCACATTGCACGGGTATGGTCAAGACATGCCATTCTTGACTGAACTGTTGAGAATATATCGCTCTAGTGGGTTACGGAAACTTAAATCGACCATTACGCCTGCAGCCTGCGCTATGGGTCTGATGTCCATGTTTTCAGAGCAGGACGCCGTAGAGCAAGGATGTTTGGAGCTCCTAGAATTGGGCGAAGAAAAAAGGTACTACTTATTCGAATGCCTCAGGGCCTTCGCCATTTGTCCCTGGTGGAGCAGAATCTGGGTCGTGCAAGAAATTGCTGTGGGCACCGCCATAACCATCCGCTACGGCACATTCACATTATCATGGGAAACCCTGGTTGCAACGGCGAACGTATGGTCACTACCGGAGACCATACAAGTAGCAAACAGTTCAGCAATCGAGCCTGAGAACCTAAAAGTCTTCGTACTTTTTGCCAACCAGTTGGCTGGTCTCGAGCAGACTAGAAGAAGATGGCGTGCGGAGGGTGGAACAGATCTTGTTCGTCTGCTTCAAGAGTTTTCGGATCGCCAGGCCAGTGACGACCGTGACAAGGTGTACGGCCTACTCAGTCTCGCAAAGGAGGACCAGAAGTACATAAAGCCTAATTATGAACTCGACGTCCTTGAGACCTACAGGGCCACTGTCCTAGCTCTCATCGGGAAAGGGGGATCACTGGCCTGCTGGGCTGGCGACCAGAAACGAAAGTTCAACAGAGGGCTTCCATCGTGGATTCCGGACTGGAGTACCGCCGTCGACAACGGAGACAAACGCCGCATGGACCTATATGATTGTTACGGCGAGAACTGTGGATGGACTCTCAAGATCATCGAAACCGAGAGAGAGTACTGGATGACTGTCCAAAGTGAACTTGAGCTGCTTATAAAAAGCCCTGTCGGCAAATCTGCAAAGTTGCCAGCATCATTGGAGCCATTCGTGCGGGATTACATCGTATTTCTGAGGGGACTCGCGGGATCACTGGAAGATTCCAATAACGCAGATACTTTAGACCGGTCGGGTATGGAAAACCTCTCGTGGGATCAGAAGCTAGGATATACTCCTCGGTCAGTCCTGAAAGACCTTAGATGGTGTATATCTCAGGACGTCACTCCTCGCTCTGGCCTGAAGCTGTTGAAGTGGTGGATAAGCGATGTGGAACATCCCCAGAATGAGATACGTCTCGGACAACTGAGCAAGCCGAGAGAAGATTGGTTCAAGCAGGATCAAATCCGTCGGAAATTGGAAAAGTTGAGCGCTGCGATAGAGGATGAAGAAGCGGACATGGAACGCCGGATATTCAACGCCAAGCGAGCCATCGATGATATTGAATCTATAATCCTCGTAAGTAAAGATAACGCCCCGTTTGTGGACAAAAGTCTTGTGCAGTTGTCGACTAACAATTTGATCAGGGCTCTGAAAGAGTTTTGGTAAGTCAAAAGCGACGCTGTCGCGTTTTCCAGATGAAGTCGCACGGGCCGATTGACATGTGCTCTTGAGAAATTGGAAACCAGTTTTACCATCGAAAACATTACCAATCAATGTCGGCGGCTTTTATCCTTGTGCAGTAAGTCTCTGCCTACTAAACATTCTCAATTCAGGTCGCGTGGTAACCGCCTAGATGACGGGCATGGGCCTAGTTTCTTCTCATCATCTTGCGGCTGACAGAGAACAGAAGCTAGCAATATTGAGATCAGCCCGAGCAAGCTCTTTCGAGTATCGCACTCTTTTCAAGGAACGGCATCCTGGCTGACTCAATACCAATTCAACCGCACTGTTCCACAAAACCCGAGCATCGTGCCTTCACCACGCGAGGACGTCGTGATGCCGGAGCGTATCCTGCCGACGCAGACGGTCTCCGTGGACTCTGTCACCCGCGTTGGTCCGAGGCAATATGGCTGGGCCGACACTAAGTCAGCCTTGACTACTTTGATCTCCTGGTTCTATCTTTCAGGTCCTGTTACGGCCGGCGCGGATGCCGAGTGGGGAGAGGTGCAGCTGAATAACGGGCGGATACGACAGTTCGCAAAGACCATCATCGGTGGTATGTGTCGGCGTGCTGGGTTATATCAAGAGGCTGCTGACAACGCCCTCGGCCCACTCGAGGTCTGGCTGCGGCAGTGCCTCATGACCAAAAGAACAACTGACTGGTGGAAAACCAACCTCGATAAAGAGTTAGACGCTTTCGTTACCTTAGAGGATTGGCTACGTATGCCAGTGGATCGCAGAATTCATTATCTCTGGAAGGATCAGCCTTACCAGAAAGACGCGGCTGAGCCTGAAGAGGAACGGGTTGTTCCTGAACAGGCATGGCTGCGGAGTTCATTGGAGTCTAAAGTACGTTCTCAAGGGAACTCATTTGGACTACCCAGGGTCTTCAAGCTGACATTGCACAGGGCTTCGTTGTACCTCCGAGCCCCTTGTTCGAGGACATACAAATCGCCACGGATGGCCGCGTCTTCTTCCTCACCCAGAACGGTTCAATGGGCCTCGGACCCGCGTCAATGCGGCCGGGGGACTCGATCCACATTCTTCCGAGCGGTGGTGCGCACTTTGTTCTTCGAAATAAACCATCGGGGCTGGTGCAATCCGATGCGAATCATCCGGAATGGGTGAAAGCCTTGAGACCTGCCCGGTACGAACTCATTGGCGATTGTTACCTGCATACGGACAGCGCAATCGTCGAAAATGTACCGGCTGAGGAACCCGCCGTTGAAGGTTCTCTCCCTTTTGAGCTACTGGGAGCCAGATACTGGAGGAAAATAGGGGAGCCGATGAGGGAGACTATCATGCTAGTCTAAGACTCTTCTTCTTCATGGCAATCGGATGTGAGACCTAGCTCGCGAGGACTTTCATTGACTATATTGTGGATTCATATTGACCGTACCACTTCGGCCTTACTATTACTGCGTCCTCGCAGCAACAAAATCCACCAGATCAAAGAAACTCTTCTTGAACCTCCTCTCCTGCGTCGTCCTGTTGACAGTCTGGATCCCAAACTGCTGGTCATAACTACCAAACTCCCAATTGTCCATGAAACTCCACGCGAACGCACCAGCCACGTTGACACCGTCCTCCCAGATTGCCTTGAGCACCTCGCTCATGTAGCTCATGTAGTAGTTGCTACGCGCCGCGTCGAACAGCTGGTCCGAGAGGTCCTCCTTTGTGGACTCGCCGAACTCGGGGAACCCAAACTCGGTGAGGACGATGGGGTAGCGGAACGTGTTCCACAGCCAGTTGAGGTAGGTCCGCAGGTATTTTGGCGTGATGTACACGTATGACTGGGAGCGGTAGCCGATGTTCCAGCCCGTTGTGGTCAGCGTCGACTGCTCCACGCAGAGCGGGTACAGGGGGTCCGAGGTGTTTCCGGCGCATGCCTCGATGCCGTAGCTGGGCGGTGAGACTACAGTCGCCGTGTATGGGTCGATTCCGACGAAGTCCGCCGTGCCGTTGATGTACTCGAGGTCTTCTTGGGTGAGAGGAACGTAATCCGGGAAGGTTGCCTTGAACGCATCGGGGTAGTCCTTGCCCAGGAAGAAAGGGTTGCCATAGCTCGCGATCTGCACATCGTTGAAGTGGTATGCGGCGTCCACATCATCCTGGTTCAGGGGGTCGCGAGGCACGCCAAAGTTGTTGTTGAACTTGAGCGCGATCTGGCCGGTGCCGTTCAGCTCGTCACGGTAGAAGTGCGCCAGGCGCGCGTGCGACTTGATCACGGTGTCGAAGCTCTTGCCGTTGGTGCTTGGCAGGAACGGCTCGTTGTATGTATACCAGACCGGGACGCGGTCGGCGAAGTGCGTCATGACCACCTTGCCGTAGTGGACGAACGCGTCCTCGAACGTAGTGTTCTCGTAGCCACCCGGGAAGCCACCTAGTGAGCCAGAGATGTCTTCCAGGTTATCAAAGAACGCGAGCGGGCTGTCGAAATGAATCAGGGTTACGAGTGGCTGCATGCCCTTCTCCACCACAAAGTTGATCAGATCATCGTAATGGTCGAGCCCTTGCTTGTTGACGGGAGACCCTTCAAGCACAAAAGGCAGGATTCGGGTCCAGGGGATAGAGAAGGAATAATACTGCACTCCTATAGAGGCTAGTCTCTCAATATCTTGCCTGTATAGGTAATAGTTCTCGTTGGTCACGTAGTTGGGATTTGGCGTTGTGATAAGCTCCATGACCGTCGGAGCCCGGCCCTCATCGGCGATGGCGCCCTCGATCTGCGCCGCAGACCCTGCGACTCCGAACATAAAGCCCTCAGGGAAGTAGTAACAGTCCTGAGGCGTGAAATAGTCTGGAGGCGGGAATATCAATTCGCTTGTCGGCACCGGGGTTGGCGAGACTGTGGCCGAATACAGTCCCCTCGTGGTGAAATTAGCTAGTGGGACACGCTCCCACAAAGCAGACCATGCCGCTTGACCATAGGGGTCGTCAGTATCCGTCGGGGAGGCAGTAGCATCTGGATACCAGTTGCCCCATGTTGTGGTAGACAAATTAGGCAACAGATGGCTGAGGGAATCGTAAGGCGGAGCATATGTTGCGGTAGCTGCTGACGGCGCTATCGACGTCGCTGTCCTGACTGTCTCTGTCTGGGTAAAAGAGAAGGAAGAGAACCCGTATGTCGGGCTGGCCGTCGCGTAGAGTTCAGAGGCAGAGGTAGAGCTACATTGAGGCCGGGCGACGGTGCCGTTGGCAGGGACATAAACCTGTTGCGCCAAAGTGCGGCCCGCCACGCCTAGGAGGACGAGGATGTTCAACATGATTACCTGGCGTCCGTGACGGTGGAAATCCAGACAATCAAAGTCGTGCTGACCCGAGGGATGGCCAAGAAAGCAGATGCAGGACCCAAGAGGGCTTCGTGAAGAGCCAACGACATGCCATTTAATACATGATGCGCGGTCGCGCAGCTCTACACCGATTATACCTGGATCATGGTAGGGATTTCCACAATGCCACTGGCAGTGGTCCAACGTATTCACGTATTCAGTCGCGCTTGGGACATCGTTGTCGCTTCCCCGCGTGCTTGACGGCTGTTCCTCGGGCAATTGAAAGGAACAGGCCTCGTTTTTAGACTAGGCAAATTGAACTGGCCGGCCCCGGCACTTAGAACGGTGCCTTCTGCGGTCGTACTACGGAGCACGATGTGGAGAAGAGGGCTGTTTCCTGAGGAGATGGTCTTGGCATTGCGTGAATGAGCACTTGCTTCGGTGTGATTTTCAATGTTGTAGCGAGTACAACTTTCCCATGCCTACCAGGCATAGTCGTATGTATGCCGGGCAATCAACCTGTTCCGAGGAGTGTGATTCTCGGAGTGTAATTGTAGTATTTAAAATGGAAAGTTCTGCTCCTACTGCTGCTCCAACTTCAGTAGGGGGAGCAGTCTATTGTGAGAGTTTGCGCGTTGGGGTAGTGAACGTTACTTCCCCAGATCGCCCCATGGTCACTCCACGAAGTTCGTGGGGCATGTTTGTGGGGCGGTCATGTGCCCGCAAAGGGCTTGAGGTCCACCGTAACGATGGGCCCGAGATTGCGTCCATGCTCGCAGCCCTAGCAGGGACGGCTCCGGACATGGGTCCTGTGGGGTTACGGAAAGGGAAAGTTACGGCGTCTCGGGTGCTCCAACGGCGAAGACGTCACCGGTGTTGATGGAAATGGCCCAACGGTCTACATCAGGGTACAGATATGTGTCACAGTCGCGTTAGTTGGTATAGCTGCGGAATGTGCTCCGGGCGTCATCACTTGTTCATGGTAGTCGAAAATATAATATTTTTTCGCGTCACAACTCGGACGCGAGACGACCCTTGGCGGGCTGGCAAAGTGATTCAACTCCGACTGTGTACACTCTGTTGTAGGCCCCGAGAGCAAGGGTCGTCGGGAATTCCGAACCATTAACAGCCAGTTTAAGTATCACTACTTTTATTGCAATTTCTTTTACTGAAAGCCGAAAGTCAAATTTTAGGCAAGATTCACTATACCTGACGAGTTAGAACAGAGATGGGAAACCAGTGCCTTGAAAATCTCATCAAGGCGGTCGATTGCCTCTGGGTAGTACATATAACCCAAGCTGTTTCAGCCTCACTTCTGGAATATCCAGGGCAAGCAAAATCTGACGCACTGTGATGTGTTCTGTTTAGTTATCTTTGTGGTCTAGAACGACTGCTTCCGCAAGGTGGAGGGGCCTGAGAAGGCATGGAAAAGTGGCCTCGATGATTGGAACAACGGTTTTTTTGGTCATGTAATGAGTGTTGACACCGTAATGTTGAAGCGGGGAAAGCGCATTTGGCGCAGAAGAAAAGCTCTACATGCCTTGTACACGAGGACTGATGTCCAGGCTGGGGGAAATAGACATATGTGCGTGTCAAAGTGACTCCATACGCAGAATAAAGTAAGAATTCCCGGACTTCATGTCAAGACCTAGTACTCATGGCTCTACAAACTGCTTTGAGTTAAAGAAAGAGCCAAATCCGAGGCTGGTGAGCATCAGTTTCGTCCGCCTCCCCTTGGGTACCTGCTTCCAGAAGCCAAAAGCTTTTTTTGGAGGGCACCGCAGGAAGTCGCAAGCTGTCCAGATCATGGCAGAACAAAAACATCACCGTGGATACGAGGAATCTGCTTGACTTAGGCACTTCTTCTTTCTTCGGAAGCTATAGATGCTACAGAATAGCTTTTTGCTTCGGAAAATCTCTGCTCTGAATTAATTTTCCTCTATGGTCCTAGATCGGCTATCTATCTCTTGAACCCTATTGCTCTATCCTCCAGGTTGTCTTTCCATTTCTCCTCTCTTGATTCCACGCATTGGAACTCTCTCCCCATCCAGAAGGTCCAGGGGAACGTTGCTCCTATTTCTCGTTGGTAGCCCGTTTTCAACATCTTCCCGCAGACTCTAATTGTGTGGAACTCCCTTCTTCCTCCTCTTCATCAGGCCCACACTCGCACAAACACACTGCTAACGTTTCCTTTTTAGGGGAAAGGAAGAATGAAACCACTATCACTAATATTAACAACAATAATAATGGAGGGAGGACAATGATGGCGAGAAGGCGGCGGAGGTGGCGGTTCAACGACACAATAATCACGCACTTCACTTGATGAATTGGAAGGGCACCCACCTCACCTCCAGACCAGAGGTGGCTCCTCGACACGTTCGGATTCAGAGACAGCGGCGGCTCTTGTGGTCTTTCTCAAAGGCGTTCATGGTACCCACATGGACAAAGCTGCCCAGGACCTGCATTGGGCGAATTGGTAAGCAGCCTTGAGAAATAGGAACTTCCGCCCCTTAACTATGAGGAGGAGTTTGTTTATCAGTACTTTTATAACTAACTATGAGTACTGTAGTCATAGTGAAGGGGGTCAAAGTTTAAAGCAGATCCCCTACCACATTGACACGAGACACACAACAGAGGGATACTAGCAGTCTTGCCTCAAAATTTGGACCGGTGGACATACTGATGTCATCGAGCACAGTAAAGAAATGGGTACAAGAGCTCTCCCTCTACAGAGCATCTTGAACTGCTCCAAAGGGCTCTACAAAGAGGAATTCACGACAGCATCACATGGTCTTGGATCCTCTGAGCTGGTCGACGGGTAAATTTTCGTCCCGATCCTTTTTGATTTCCATAAGGATCAAAGCGCCGGACTTCGCGTGAACAATTGTGCGACACACAGCGTCGTGCTTCGCATTCTTTCGCCGGCTGCTGACCTCTACCCACGGGAGATTGGTCGTCACCCACTGCCAGCAGCAGCGACGATGACGCGGGTGGCAAAGGGCAGCAGGATAGATGGATGGCAGAAGCAAGTGAGAAAGGCTGACGATAGGGACTAATTCTATCTCAATGAGCAGGAGGGCTACATCCCCTGTGACAAGAATGGCAATGAGCACGTATCCCGCATCGTCATGTCACTATGAAACGAGGCACTGTCCGTGCGATCATGTACATGTGTGCTCATCCCCTGGTTGTTAAAGACTGGCTGCTACTGCCGCCGGAGTAGCAGCAGCAACAGACGCATCAGGTGGACGAGGACGAGGAGGAAGAACAGCCCCGGGGGTTGATTTCATCGTTGTTAGTACCCAGGGAGAAGGGAGGGGGGGGAGGACTGGGGACTACGAAGGACCTGTTGCTTCCAAGTCGGGTCTCCGGAGGTTGAGGGCCGTGACGGTGGTTGATCGAGGGGCTGATGGTGATGTTCTCGACTACTTGTAAATGCTGTCGGAGGTGGCGAAGGCTGGTCAGCGTCTTCCAAAGTTGGGATAGTCTTCGCGGTCGTGGCCTTCACATTTCAGTGGATGTAAACATAGCATAAAACTGTATCTCATGAGGTTCATTCTGAAGATTTCCATTAAGACTTCTATTATATCAAGTATGAAGCGGTACGAAACGTATACCATCACATTGCTAACCACCCAAGACTGTGGCAACCTCTCAAACTGCCTCCAAAGTTTCAAATATTCTGATCCAACTCTTGTAGGGAATCAGTATAGACTCGATATCAAGCCATCACAAGTTGCTAGTTCATTCCTTACTGAGCTCGGTGGCGTCAGTCTTGCCCTCAGGATCGCGGCTTGTTTCTGCGTTTATAGGCTGCTTCTCCACCATTGTCTGATGACCCTCGGAGCCCTCGGCCTCAATTCCTGGACCCGGGTCTTGCTTCCTCTTCATTGAAACCCACCTCACACCAAGACCCACGACCGAGAGCGCGCTCAGCGCCAGCGAGACATAGAACGTCCTGACAATGGATGTGCTGATCTCGCCCAGGGCCTGTTGCCGGCGGTCTGGCGGGAGAGCTGCCAAGATCTGAGCCAGGCCGGAGCCCAGAATATCGCCCTGGTCCTCACCAGGCACGAGAGGGGCCAGGCGGCTGCGCATCTCACTGTTGAAAATGCTCTGCGCGACGGCGACGAAGACTGACGCGCTGAGGTTCTGCACGAGGGTGATGAAGGTGACGCCGATGGGCACGTCGGATTCGGGGAGGATTGTCTGGACAACGTAGCTGGGCTGGCCGAAACCCATGCCGACGCCGAAGCCATAAACGAGCTGGTAGCCGACTATGCGGGCGATAGACCTGTTGGAGCCAGTTTGTGGTGTTAGTCAAGCTCATTTGATTGGCACATGGAAATTCTTAAGCCGCTCCTGATGTGACCTGTCGAAGACATCTCCGAAAGGGAAGCAGTGGTATAGGAACAACACCTACGTGTCCATTTGAATGGTAGTGAGCAATGCAGATCCGGCTACAGTAAGCGCCATTCCTAATATCAGAGCCGGATTGAAGTATCCCGTGCCACTGGTCACAGCACCTGCAACTATAGACGCCACGACATAGCCGGCGATTAAAGGTGTCAGCAGAATACCGGATGATAGCGGCGTGCGACCCAGTATGTCCTGGAACCAGAGCGGTAAGTACAGAATGGCGACATAGACACCTCCTGTCATGGTCATGGAATAGACCGCAGAGAGCCAAATGTCTCGATTGCGAGCGAGACTGCGCGGAATTGTGTACGCCGTCCCACTCCATGTCGTCTTTTGGAAAACAAGAAAAGAAATGGCCAGCACGCCCGAGATGACGAAGAGGGCGATGATACGGCCATTGTCCCACGGGTACGTAGACCCGCCCCACTGCAGGGCCAGCAGCAGGCAGATGATGGAAGCTACCATACACACCGTGCCCGGAAGATCAAGGTCTTTGATTTTGCGGGTGGCGGAGAGTTTCTGACCTGTTGTCGGGATTCGGACTAAGATGCTGCACAAGACAACGGTCACCGCGCCTATAGGAAGGTTGATTCCAAAGCACCATCTCCAAGTCGAAGACTGTATCAGAGCGGCGCCGAGGAAAGGGCCAACGATGGCAGAGAGTCCGAAGACGCCCGACATGATGCCCAAATAGGCGGCTCGTTCAGCTAGAGGAACTGGAAATCCAGGTTAGAAGGGGCTTTGTCCACTGGCGGAAATAAAAAGTATCAAAAGATGTCATACTCAATTTCGCCAAGATCAGGACACTGCCTGAAAAAATACCGGCGGCTCCCAGTCCGGCGATGGCCCTGCCAACAACAAGTGCGACTGCGTTGGGTGCAGTTGTGCAGACGAGGGACCCGATCTCAAACAGGACGATGGCGACGGCATAGACGATCTTGATTGGAAACAGCGAGTAAAGCTTGCCATAGAACAACTGAAAGCTGCTCAGGGTGAGGAAGTATGCGTTTGTCCACCAGCCGAAGTCCTGGGACGTGTTGAATTGATTGCTGATGACGGGAGTCGCAGTCGCAAGAATTGTTTGGTCCTGCAAGTGTTGCGGGTTAGCTCTGCTTATTCTCTTCTATACCGTCATTTATCCCATCGCGAAACCAGGTTGGGGTGCAGTCCTGGAAAAATAATGGCATACCATTCCCGTCAGAAGGACGGCTAAACAAATACCGATCATGACGAGAGTCAGGCGAGCAGGGCCTGGCTTCGTGGCCGGGCTGTCATCACTAGGTTCCGGAGCCATTCTAGAACACGTGCTATCTTGTAATGTTGGCGATGATCAATAGTGGTTGAATGATACGTGGGAAAGAGATTCAGGACAATGAACAAGACCAAGGTTGAGTGGAAAGCCAATGTGAGTCGGTCTAAAATCTTCAACTCCAGGAAAAAAACGCGGAGGTTGAAGTTTGGATTGCGTCCTCAGGTTCCTGTCACGGTTCTAGGGAAATGTGACAGATGCGGGTAATCCATGTCTGACAGACTACATGCACATTGGGCAACACTCATGCGGGCAAGTTTTACCCGTCAAGTAACACAAGCTACTAACACCCCGGGGTCGCTGAATATACCTTGAGACTACCCACCCAACATCGCTTCTTCGTACCTTAGCATGGGTTATAGGTGACCTAAGTACTCATTACTGCCCCGAGGGAGCTGTCGCTTTTCTGAATAAATGACGATCCACAGTTCAACGGTGGTACCAAGACAAAAGCTCAGTGGCACTGGGTAAGTATCTATTGAAAATCGCCAGATTGGCTGAATATTGACGACCTTATACTCGACATTCGGGTGCTCTCTGGCAGACATTTTCGATTGACCTGGTCATTCAGAAAGGCCAGATACAGTGTAAAGGAGCGTGACAGCATGACTTTACAACATGCCTGACCTCTTCAACGAACGTGCAACTAGAAACAAAATCTTCATCATTGCGATACATGTATTGCGCTGGAGATCAGCGTGCTAAACCTCCGGCGCATCTGAGACATCTTGAGGCTCATTTCAGGCTCTTGGGTGCCACCACTTCACCAACGGCTGCAGTGCATCAGCCCCGGACCCAGACAGTGGTGAAGCTACAATGTACTTGTTAGAAGCTGATCTGGCAGTTGACATACTCGTGCGAGCACGTGGAATTACATGTGCAGCGTTACCTTGCAGACCCTAAAGACAGCACGCCTCGGGGTCAATGACCTCAAAGATGAGGTTGTGCCCTGAGTGTGGCTCTGGCTGCGGCGCCGCCTCCGGGTTTGCAACCGGGACTGCAATGGCGAGAGCAGCAAGAAGAGCGGCGAGAAGCGTAGTGGTAAGCATGCTGAAGGGGTAAGGTGTCACCTTGGACTGAGATATGACGGTCGGACTGTTTTGTGGTCTTGAATTGTGAGGGGACTGGAATATGGAGCCTGAACGATATGATCTGAAGAGCTCTGGCCATCCAGGCAGTGATCAATGTGACATTGCTGGCCCTTTTATGTTGCTTCTCCAATGTCGCCCGTTGGGCATGAGGAGGCAGTTTGAGGTCATAAAGCACGTTGTCGGCATCGCTCGGTCCTCGGTTGGATAGATTCTGCATTCTGAGGTATTGTGATTCTGCACGATCAAGATACCGAAGTCAGCATAGCAAGTGATGCCTTCAACTTGACTTGGAAGTCCTATCAGAGCAGTCCTATGATCCTATCTGCGTAGCAACCCCGAGATCCTATCTGCACAGCAACCCCGGCCAAGAGCCTGGTGTTGACTATGCATCTACTTCGCTTCACAGAATGTAAGTACCTTCTTGTACACCCAAGGTATAGAGGGCTGGGCGGGCCGGTGTGTCAAGATGCATGAAGCCTTGTAATATGATGCTGTTGTATCACCGCAGTCAGGCGGCTAATGTAACTTCGCCGGTTGCCGCTACCAATCGGCCATGTTCGAAGGTGGAGGTATAGTGGTACAATATAAGCCCGTAAGATGGTGTGTGAATTCTCTCGGATCCTCAAGACTGCTTCTGGACATATGTTCCGTGCAGTGCTGGCCACAATTTGTAATTCACTCTCCTACGTAACCGAGGCAGGGATTTCGTTCCTGTGAAGGGGAGCAAGTAGGGGCCAAATTCTGAAGGGGTTTCGAGGACGATCCTTGGGCCGCAATACGATGCGGCACAGGAGCTGAAGTGGAAAGTGGAAGGCCTATGCATAAGTGCGAATGGGGAGTGATCACTACTCAAGCTTACTGAGTTTGCCAAAGTTCACCCCTGTCTGAAAGCTTCAAGGCAATGATCGAGATCTAACGGCAAGGGAGACCACAACAATCAGAGACGGAAGACTGAGTTCTATTGAAGGCTTCAATAAAAGCTAATGAGCGGCTCCCATGGTGCTAAATCTTCTCAACTATATGATCTAAAAGTCATCGGAGTGATCACATCCGACAAGCTTCGACCGGGCCGGACACTGGCAGCGGCGGCACCAGCATCATCAAGCCCAAGACGCGTCCGATCAGCGAGGATCAAAGCATTGCTGGAATTCCGTACTTCTCAGCCTGCAGCTGTGCAATAGTCGCAACGGTGGCGTTGCAACCGCTAGAGATTGCAGCATTTGTCGCCTTGTATGGGCTTACTATGTCGCCGGCCGCAAAGACACCTCGTACGCTGGTCTGGAAAAACGGCGCGGCAGCTTGAACATCGCCCGCGGGAGAGACTTCCAGGCCTAGCTGCTCGACAAAAGCGCCGTTGACGCCAGTCTTGGGATTGTGGACCAAGAACGTCTCCTCCTTTGTAGAGCCATCGGCAAACTCGATTGTCAAGGAGGTTCCGTTATCAACGAAACCCTTGATCTGGCGTGAGTCAACCTTGAACTTGGCATTTGCAGACTGTGCAAGCGGAGTGAGCTTTGTCGCGAACTCCTGGTTGCCGTGAGTGTAGAGTGTGACCTCGTCACTGAGTTGGGCAGCGTTGCCAGCGAGGTAGAGCCCCATTCCGGGATCGATGGGCGGCACGACGAGCACACCAGAGGACTTGGCCCCTCGGTCCTCATAACCGAAGCAGAACAGACAGTGGAGACTTTGCAAGAAGAAATGTCAGCAATGAACAAGACGGGAGTGACGGAGACAGAGATGTTGCTTTTGCTTACATCCGGCGGCCCCATGCTTCCTGGTAACCGTCAATGTCTGGGAAGGCATCGGCTGCGCCCACGGCAAGGATAATCTTGTGAAAGTCATATTCCTTGCCAGACTCGTCGACGACGTGGAAGTGAGAGTCCGACTTCTTCTCAACCTTCACGACGCCAACGTCGGCGAACTGGACGGTAGAGTACCGAGCCAATATATTCTCCCTAGCAGCTTCACGATACTCTCTGGGGTTCTTGTGGTCCCAAGTTGGGACCATATGCATGTGAGACGACTTGGCGTTGCGATACTTGTGGTTGTCGAAGACCACGGCGGTATGGAGCTGCCGCACGATGGTGGACGCTGCTGCCAGCCCCGCCGGGCCTCCTCCGATGATGGCAACGTCGATGAACGCCATGCTGGCCAGGTATGTTGTCAGTGATTGGTTTTGATTGAGGTATAGAAGGGTCAGATGAGGAGCTTAGTTTGTTCGTAGTGCTTGAAATGTGTTCAGGGAAGTGTATATGTCAGCCCTTATCTTTCCTCCCCGTCAACCTATTAGACACGCCCGGGTGTGTCTGTGTGAGGGCAACCGCGCCCGCTGATGGGGTGACAAGCTTTTGCCAACTCGGGATCGATCTTTCGAAACCACCCTTCCCATCAGCTCTCCAAGTTGTGTGACGTGACCAGGCCCTTTCCAGTACACCCAGTCATCAAGCTTCGCGGCACGCGACGCAGCCTGCTCCGGACTTAAGTACAATATCCGACCGTTTGCAGGTCACGCCAATATATTGCCCAGAATTCAGTGTTGGTGCTCTTTTGATTCTGCTGCATGTTACCGTAACACGGTACTTTTGTTTGCATTCCAATCCGAGCGTTGAGCTAGCCTCGCTTTGACGAACACACACTGCAGGAATTGAGATTGCCTAACCGACGTCGTATTGGCCCCCCCACGGAATGGTCTCTAATTATTTAACCGACATCAGACCCCAACGTCGCGCAACCACACCGTCACATATGGACGTTGGCTGCACCTGCTCACTGGTTGGGCATCCACATGCCTGAGGCTCAACAGCCCCTCTTTTCAACGCCAGCTCAGCCTTCTTTGTCCCGTAGCTGCAGGTCTGGCGTTTCAGCTGCAGCATTGCTGTTGGTCCGTCCTTGGAACGACCTTTACCGGTAGAAATCTCGGGCCAAACAGAGAGGCTCAGCTGAAAATTCCGCTACTGTCCGCAGGTGAATGGGTCGGAAAAGTCGGAAATGCAATATGTCAGTGACATGCAGATAGCCTGCTTGCTGCTCGCGCGCTCAGAACACCAACGAACACGTCACATCTGATCCCTAGCAGGCAGTCGCTCCTGTACAGTATGTAGGCCCTTGTGCGGGTGGCTCATCACGTTTCACAGCAGATCATAGGAATCTTCGGCCTGTTTCCCCGGATGATTGTAGGGCCCGCGAAATCACAATACGCAACTAACGCAAAGACTTGCCTCGCCTCAAATCTGTGGGGTATCTTGCAGAGCCTCATCCTACCCCCGAGCAGCTTGCAACAAGTCAGAGTAACAGAACATAATCACCAGAAAGAGACCACTTCGTAAGTAAGGTGGATAAGAAGACTTGTCATTGGTGCTGATCTAGATTCTTGAGCAATGAGTGCTCACATGTATCCATGCACGGACTATAACAGGTATCGAGCCTTGTGTTGATGTTGGGACTGTCATAGCTCGGCAGGTTTGATGCCGGTGTATTACAACTTCGCCATTCGAGGCTTACCCAACCATGGCAGAACCGTCTTGCCCTCCTCGTATTCCCCTTTGACCGGTCTCCACATGATCGCGACGGGCTCTGCATGAAGCCCGTGGACAAGTCGATTCCACTCTTCACTCTGCGAATCCTTCTGATCCTCTGAAGGATGGTGGCGGAACACCATCACAGGCCGCTCAAGTAGGACAAAACCCTTCTGAAGATAGAGGGGCGTCCCAACCACACTGCCCTCGAGGTAGCATTCGAGTGAAAGTGCGTCAGCTTGGCCCATGAAATAATCCATCACTGCGTCCGCGGCTCCGCGGCGCCGGTACTCGGGAATCACCCACAGGGCCTGGCCATCTGGCTTGGTTATCAGCTTGTGCGTCTGTGAAACCTGATGCGCCAAAGCCTCCGCGTCTCTCAGATGACAGTGGGTGGTAACACAACATTGCACTTACAGAGATAAGGCCTGTCCATCATGATCCGCGGGCGCCATGCCCACATTTGAGAATAGAAGTGGCGCATTAGCACATTACGCTCCGAGCCAAGTGCATAGCCCAATCCAGGAAGCCTGATATGGGGCAGAGAGCTGTCTTGGTGGTCTGGGCCTGTGCCGGGTGCTGAGAAGTGTTGGCCTCCTTCGTCAGCTGCCTTGTGGACAACGGTGTATGCCCCACCCCCGATGATGCGTGGTTTCCCCGTGACGCTACGGTCCTCGATCTTCAGCCAATGCTGATCGCGGTTCTGCCTGGCCATCTCGAGGTACTCGGTCTTGGCAGCGTTGTAGGAGTTCGTCTCACGGGCACTGCCCTCTCCGATCCATGGGAAGGTCAATGTTCCTGTCACCTGCAGCGGATGCTTCCAGGATTCCCAGTACGTAGCGAAGAGTCTGTCCCAGTCCTCTTCTCGGTCAATGTCAACCGGGCCCACATAGAAATTTGTTGCTGGTGTCATCTTAGTGGGTTTTCTTCGTGTTGTGCGCGATCGAGGTGCCAGGACGCAAGTTCAGTATGACGAGAGTTGTGGAAGTCCCGGTGGAGGGGACAGACAGGACTGCGGGGCTAATACCTGCTGAGCTTATTTGATCAGGGCAGTCTTTATATAGAAAATAACGTGCTCTCATTGTGCGTCAGCCTGAGTGACTAATGGGTTAACACGAGTTGATTACAGTGCATCATGCATTGGATACTACCTCCCGTATTGGTCACTTGCCCATGCTTCCCGCCATGGCACCGCGCCGTGAAGAACAGCGAGCCAAGGAGGGAGGAGAGAAGCCTTCCATAGCCAGAACTACCTATGAAATGACGATCTAGCTGTCAATGATTCTGATGAACCCCCCCCCCCTACTTGTCCCAAAATTGGCAACTTTTTGAAAAAGAAACTAACATCAGCTGACGTGAACTTCGGCTTGCATACTAGAACGAGATATTGACGCACTTTTCCTCACTCCTCAGGCTGCAGAATCGTTGGGCCTCATATTAGCACGTAGATACTCCGTGGACTCTGTAACATATTGAAATCCGCCCGTCTGGGGAATTTCATTACGGCTCGCGGGCGTCGATACATGCTGCAAGGCATAAGGCTTTTCAATGCCCAAGGCTGGGTTTGATGCCTTCCTCGCGTCCAGGCTGTCACTCACGTTGCTTCCGTGGGCTCTAGAGGAGAAAGGTCGGAGGAGATTTGACCAACTGCTCCCTTTGCCAAGCCTCGTCCATGGTTTGATGTCGCGGAGCAAGGAGTTCATCAAGGGCAGATTGGCTGCTATTGTGATGAGTCCAGCCTCCATCATGGACCAGTAAAAGATTGTGGTGACAACTTCTGTTTGGTGATCATGGTGAGTGTTGTGTGTAAAGGTCACATGAAAGAAGCCTGAGAGCAGAGGAGAGTACGTACGGTTAATGTCGTAGCCTGCGCCATATCCCATGTTCAGCACCACCATGTGTATGCCCAAACGCGTTGCGCTGGATGCAAGGGCCATGATACCGACAAGGAAGATGCAACTGACAGCAATCTTCCTTCTCGTCGACATATTGAGGCGCCAGATCTGGTATGACTGTCAGCAAATAGGTACCCATTGACGCATAAGGCACTTCAATTCATGGCAGCGGGGATGGCTTACCGAGGGAAAGGGTAGCACCAGAATGAAAAAGTCCAAAATCACATCGGAAATCAAGTGGGCCTTCTCAGGGGTAATCCCATCGCATCCGGACGCCGCGAGCTGCTGGAGCGGCGCCCAGTGAATAGCAACGTTTTTCCCGCACCCAAATATGAGTGCCATAAGGAAAGCGACGGACCAGAGGTTGATGATCGCGAGGAACGTAAGGGTGACCCAGTCCATGGCCGTTCCACGATGGCTGACAAAGACGCGGCGAATGAAGAAGACAACGCTGGACTTGACAAGTGCAAATTGGAAGCATTGCAAGAACTGAAATGCAAATTCGATCTTGGCCTCGGTAATGTAGGCTTCGTTGAAGAGGCCATACGCCTCGCTGGCCTCGGTACCTGCTGGAACCGGCATTGGATACCCCATCACGCCCAGCTGCTGACCAGTTATGAGACTGGCACCGAGACCTGTGAGGAATATGACGGCTATAAAAATTGTCCAATCATCCGGACCCAGACTCTGCTTCTGGCGGCGACGGGCGTGAAAACGAGCGCCAATCAATGCAATGCAGACGAGAGGGAAGACCAAGCCCACAGAGAAGACCTCCCCCGGAGTAACATATCGGAACGGCATGGGTGTCCATTGCGTGGCCATCTTGGTCGCTGCTAGGGTTTAAAGAATGGTCGTATTTTTGGAGTTCCTCTACTAAGCCGGAGCGACAATGATGGCACTAGCGTGACGAGAGACAATTTAGGTCTTCAGAAATTTTTAGAAAATTCTATTGACCGATGATGAGAGTAATAAGAATTCTGGACTTGCTCGAGTGGGTGAAGCTGAGAGCGAGTACGTGCAATCGCGGGGTCTAGGTCTTCTTATATCGGCGCCTGCCAGCTCCAATGTCAGATCCTACGGCCAGACTCATCGGAACCACGAATGCATTCTAGGACATTATCCTACCGTCCTTTCACCCGTTTCAGGATTCGGAATGGACAATGATGATTATCTCAGTGTTTGCCCAAGTCTACGAGCAAACTCGCTCTATTTTTGGATAACTGACTGGCCCTCAGCCGTAGTGTAGGATTTGGCCTCCAAATTGGCCGAGAGATGACATGAGACCATACGCAACGCCGTGGCACAAGCTATGAACTCTACCCATTCTAGCCTCTTGCGTTTCTGCAGTTATATAACTTGAGCACAAAGCGCCCAAACTAGACATCTTTACGCAGTGAGGTCAGTTTCCATGTTGCACCCCTCAAACACTCCCCAGTTCACATGTGTTGAATACTACAGCTCAAAGCAATTCTCATAGACAAAGGCGAAGGCCGACAACACTTTACTACTGTGGGGGCGCAATCATGTCATGGTGACTTCTTCTTCAAGAATAAGAGCCTTGTGGCCACCCCTGTACCATCCACACCCACACCATTGCATGGGTCATGGCTGATGGTGTGTGAGAATGGTTGTGCGGTGATTGAACACCCACATGTGCATATGTAGCCGAACTTTGCGAGAAATCCGTCTGCGTGTGGCGCGCTAGTGATTCGGAATGCATGTAAACAACCAATTCTAGGTCACCTTTGCCTCATACAATGATGGTACCTAAAGTAACATTTTCAGGGTATCTTTGAAAATTGAAGGCATACGGATCTAGTCTACGTAATTCAAACACCTTCCTCATTGAGTCGAGTGCAGATGGCCAAGAATGACGGCATGAATTACAGAGAAGTGAACGTCGGCTTGAGCGGCATCGCTTGGGCCATCCGCGAGGAAATCCGACTCCCAGAGAAGGCAAAATCAGGAATTGGACTGATCATGATAGAGCTAGGATATCCAACTATTGCGGCCAAGTTGACCCATATATTGGATGCTTGCTGTTTTACAGTGCTACAGCGCGCGTCCTAATGCCTCCACTCCATACAAACTTCATGTCTCCGACACAACGATCAACTATGGCAGCAGACGAATCCAAGTACCATCTCCTGAGCGGCGATGATGACTCAAGCGAGGAATACTCGTTTCAAACAAAGGATGCTAGCCGCGGAAAGTCTTCTGTCACTCTGAGCCACTCGGTCTGGCTCTGGCGTAGTGTGGCAGCTCTTGTCATGCTCAGCTGTATCATTGTGGCCTTCCTCCTGGGCCACGATGTCGGAGCAAAGTCGGGTATAGCTTCTACGAAGACACCTTACCGTAAGCTCTGTCTCATAATTATATTCTGCTTCTTTTCATAGTGCTAGTGTGCTGATGTGAGAATTCGATATTGTCAGTCGGTCTCCTTTATGACCAGCCGCACACCATCTGGTGGAACACGGAGTTCAGCAATGCTTCCAAGACAGCCACCGACGCAGATATAGATGCTCTGTGGGACACAAACATCCCATGGGAGCGCGGTATCATTGCTTTGAGCTTCGACGAAGCTCGCGCCATGGGGCTACCCGAGTCGCAGCCTTGGCCGTGGGACGGGAGGAACAAAGGCATATATATCATGAACGCGCACCATCTGCTACATTGCGTGCGGATCTTGTACATCTCGATCCAACAGTTCCGTCGGGGCATACCGCAGACGATCGTCTATGATCACGTCCTCCATTGCCTCGACAGCCTTCGCGTCGAAGTAATGTGTCATGCAGATGACACATTGCGCTATATCCCCATCAACGGCGACCCGCCTGACGGAAGGTATCCTGGAGATGGCCAGGAGCGTACCTGTAGGGACTGGAGTACCGTTTCTTCTTTCGTCGAGTCCCATGATCCGTGTTATCGTTACGAGAATCCGGGTGATGAGGACTTCCCGAACCTGGAGCGCTTCAAGTTCTGCCCACCAGACTCGGAGTATCTGCCTTTGATCCGTGAGTATTTCGGGTATCCAGCGGACTGGATGCCCGAGGAGCGGGAGGGTCCAAGAGAGCTGGACTGGTGAGCGTTCAATTCTTGGCACTGGGCGTGGCAGCCGGCGTGAGCAACGCTTGTGTACGGCGCTTCGACTTTTTCTTTTTTCCTTGCAGAGCCATGGGGCTCGGAATGGGGGGATGGGTTGGTGGGGGTTTTGGGGGTTAGCCTATGAGACTGAGATTGTTTAGACAAATGATTTGTTGATCATGACTTTTTCTTTTAATCGGTCCTTTCATTTCAGATCGCGAATGTAGCTCTGCGATCAACCCATATGCAGTGCCTTCTCAGTCAGCTGTGCCTCTGACGTGGTTGGGTTGCCTCTGTCTACAGTTACCCAACTCTGAGGTTCTCCATCATGTGTTATGAAATGGCGTCACTGCCCAATATGGAGTGAGAGACTTTTCTGTATCTTCACCTGGCTTGACTCCGCTCTACATATTTGAGTCACTATCAAGGGAAACCTCGGGAATTTGATCTCAAAGCATTCGCAAAGGTGATATTACTAGGAAAGGGATTTGCCCCCCAACACTTCCTCTCTATCTTGTGTCTTATGTATGTATGATTCCAAGTCAGGCTCTAACATAGAAACAGCTTCTCAGCCACTTCATTGGTGGCCCTGGTCCCAAAGGTTCGCGCGCAGCCTCTTCTTCGATCCACGCGACAGCACTGACCTAGCAGCAGGAGAGGTGGTGTTGCTGCCAGCTCCAGTCCACTTATCCACAATCAGCACAGGCTTCCCGTCTACACAATCTTCGGGAACGGTGTATGAATGGAGTGCCGTGCTCCTGTTTCCGCCGTCCCACAATGGTGTCCCAGAGCCATCCATCTTTAGATACTGATATGAGAACTGCTCGCCGGCGGGCAGCTCGACAGTTAGAGACCAGAGGGGGTTATCGCTGGTGTAGAAGTAAGACCCTAGGGTGACGGCTTGGTGTCGGTCTTTGGAGCCGAGTTGGGGAATGTCGCCGAGGCTTTGATAAGACAATTGTCAGCCACATTTCTAATCCCTTGAAAGCAATCCGGGAAAGACGAAACGAATAGAATCGGACTTACATCTGCACATTCTGCCCGAAGGCAGTTGTCGTGGTGATGTTGAAGGTCACGAGACATTTCCCACTGTCATCGGTAGCAGGACCCTGCGGTAATAGACACAGACCCGAGCTGAGGGCATCCAGGGCAGGATAGAACACCCGTGGCAGCCACCCCATCTCAAACGACAGCGCCCCGTTACGGTCGGTCTTAAAGGCCTCGCAGCTCAGCAAGTCGATGTACGCCCCGCCTGGCTTGTACTTGGTGGCGTTGCGCGGGAGCACCACGTCTAGCTTGTTGCCACCGACGCCCACGTTTGTCAGGACGGTGATAAGGGAGCCCTTCTTGATGGCAATGTGGTGGTTCGTCAATGTCGTCGTCATCGATGGTGTCGTACTATTAGTAGTGCTATTGCCAGTAGCTGGTGCTTGTGGTGGCCAGACGGTGTCTGCCTGGGACGAGACGAAAGACGAGTCGGTGTCGATGGCGAGTGCGCGGACAGCGTTGAGCTGGGCGATCCAGCGGTATAGCTCCGAGTCCTCGTTGTACCCTGAGGTCCACAGCCGCTCGCGGTTGAATGGATCATTTTGCCCTGAGAAGTGCTGCTCCTGGCCTTGGTAGATAATTGGAATACCGTCGAACAAGAGGGTGAATGCCAGTGCGTTCTTGGTGAGAGCTATGTCGCCTACTAGGGATGCGAAGCGTTGCTCTATCGGGATTGGTCAGAATGGCTTCATTTGTTGTAATTGAGTGGCATTGGACTGGTCTCAGGAGCAATGGCTACTGAGTTGTCTACAGTCCAGACATGGGAAATCAATATGGGCACGTACCGTCATGATTCTCAAAAAAGGGCGCAAGAAGATTCGTGTCGACTGCCCGAAGACACCGGTGGTTAGTACTCGGTTTTCATGAATAACGTGACATGTCAATTTCCAAGCTCTGAGGGACTTACGTGGTCCATTCCGCATTGTCTTGACGCCCTGAACAAGCTCGGTCATCCATGTTTGTGGGTTTTGGAATATCCGTCGTATCCAATAGAATCTGCAACGCCGATTTTGGTTAGAAAGCTGCGCCGGGTTGACTCAAAGAGTCGGAACGAAGAGAGTCCCTCAAGTTCGGACAAATCTTACGTTGGATAATTCAAGACGCCTTCGTCTTCGCTCGGAACCAATTCGCTGTCATAATTCGCAGGGTCTCCATTGAGGAATTCCGCCAGACTGAACACACCAGCAGCATCGATGAAATCGGGCCAGAAATCCCTCTCGACATGCTTGTACGTGTCGAGGCGGAGCCCATCCACGTTGTACTTCTGGACCGTATCCTTGATCCACTCCTGGAAAATCTCTCGGACCTCGGGGTCCTCAGTCTTGACGTCGGGCAGCGTAAAGACCGCCGTGGCCTTGTCGTCCCGGAGCTGGCAAACCTCGACAGAGGTCTCGTTGGAGTTGTCCATCACGCACGGGCGGTGAAAGTATCTGCTCGAGTTGAACGGGGTGAACATGCTGTAATCGGTCGCGTTGCCAGGGCCGGGCGAGAAGACATGGTTGATGACGATGTCGAACATCAGATACTTCGAAAAAATATTAGCCCGCGACTTTCTCAATCGTACAGAATGCTCCTCGATCACATACCATTCCACGAGCGTGGAGCGCATCAGAAAGTCCGATGAGGTCCTCTTCCGTGCCAAAGTGGGGGTTAAGAGCGTAGAAATTACGAGGCCAGTAGCCATGGTACGAGTAGTCCGACGAAGCGTTCTCCGTGTTCTCTATGACGGGCGATATCCAGATTGCTGTGAAACCCATGCCCTGGATGTAATCCAGCTTGTCGGTAATACCCTGCCATGTGCCCCCACAGTACTGTTTTGGTAAGGGGCAGTCCGCGTCCGAGTCGGGCGCTTCAATTATGCCGAGCCCGCTGTCATCAGATGGCGTTCTCGCAAATCGATCTGTGATGACCTGGTAGATGGTCTGCTTCTGCCATTCCTCCGCGCTCAAGGCATCGACGCCAGCCACGGCGGCGCAAATTAATGGGGCGACAGCCCCGAGGAAGTTTCGCATGGCTCAAATAAGAGATAATGAATGAGTGACTTAATGGACAATTATACGAATGAATGTGAGGTGCCCGAAGGCTACGGTTGTTGAACGGGTGCTAAGGAGCGGACGTCGTCGATAGAGACGAACAGGCGTGACTTGAGGTCAATAAAGTGCACCCGCGTGCGAGGTGCGACCCAACTCTAAATATAATAATGGTTCGTCCCTCATCTTAATTTCAGGAGCAATAAGCTTTGACTGGGCTGATTGGCAGGCTTGGGCCTGACTCGGCAAAGGGAACTCTGTTTTGGTACACTAAGCCTTATGCGTGGCGCTTGCCCTTGTGGCCGCCGAGCTTTCCGACTCGTGGCAAGTAGAACATGCTCTATTTTATAAATGACAAACTGAGACTTATCAGGGAGCCAGGGTTGTTCTAGACATCCCTGTGTCATTGATCGACATTCTTGTAATGAACGTCTGCACGCTCACTGCTCGTACGATAGATATCCCTGACCAATGCATGAGTAGAGGGCCGAAAATCCTCAAGAATATGTATAACGCGGCCAGAATTGAGTAACTCACGATCGGTCTTTGTTCACCGAATAACCTGATCTTGCTGAGATAACCTTCATTCAATATGGCTGTAACTACAACCCAGAATGATGCTTCAAGTCTCCTCGGACTGGCAATAATCACTGCTGGGTATGCCGTCGTATTTGGTACCTATAACTACTTCTTCACTATTCTTACAAGCCCGTCATCGACCCCAGGTAGACTTTCCTATGGAGGCACTGCTAGATGATATGAATTGTCCTCATCTGCTCCCTGTCGAAAACCTCTCCGTACATCCAGCCTGAAACATAAGCCGAGCATACCGCCAAATACTGAGAATCGGACCAATCCTGCTTGTCCGAATCCAGTGGCCGCAAGACCATAGGTGCAGCAACGCCAGCCACAAGCGCAAGCCGGTCTCCGGGCATGATTGAACCCGTGCCGCAGCCGAGATACCCATTGGACGTGATGAACCATCTGGAATTGTTTTCGGCTTGCCCATTGACAATCCCGACGAAAGCATCCAACAAGGCTTCGCTATGCAACAAGTCAAAAATATTCTGAGCAGCTTTTAGAGTCACCTCGTGTGGCCCATATTCGTCCTGCGGCTGATTTGCAAAAATGCCGTATATCCGCTTGATGGCCGACGATTCTTGATCCACTTCTGTGGGAGCAGTGCGCTGTAGCGTCAAAGCTAAAAAGCGAGTAGCAGGGGGGACTGGCGTGCTTCTCGGGGCACAACCCCCTGGGCGTATGCTGGAGCGGCGCCTTGATAATTGGTGCTCGATGAAGACAGATTTCTTGAGTGCATCTACCCAGCCAGAAAATGCTCTGATGGATACATGCATAGCGTCATCCCGGGCGAGCACCCGTGGTGACTTATCTATAATTCTCTGAACGCTTTCCATGCAGAATGTGATAGTAGCTTTCCACTGTCCAGAGACAAAAATAGACCTTCTGTCGTGACTGTGACGAGCGACTGCCACAAGACCCTTTTCTGTTGCGCAGTATATCTCGGGTATGCTGGATGGTTGAAGGGAAACAAATTGCTTCGTTTCAAGTCTGCTCCAGTCGGGGACCCAGGTCGGCGAATTCTCTGTCGGCGTATCTGGGGGGCTTTGTCCGTGGTCGACGGTGTTGACGTACAAAAGCAGACTGATAGCGGAGGACCGGAAGTTTAACATGTCCAGACACAGCTCATGATAAATCTGAGCTTGTGGTTTGCTGTAGTCAAGAGGCGCTAAATCAACGCCAAAGCCGCGAAGTACGCCGTACAAGGCATAAGACCTGTCTTTTGGCTCTCTGGCTTGACGATAGCTCAGAGTCTCCACAACCGCGGACATGAGCTGATCACTGACCTGTTGCTCTGATCTCTTCGTGTTGAGGTCGGCGCTGAAGCCCTCCGGATTGAACAAGGTAGTGTAGAGGAAAAACAGGAAAAGAAATACACCACCCAGAGAATCACAGGCTGCCACGTACAGGGTTGATTCTTCCCTGGTAGAATAGTCATGATAGACCCCTGCTAATGTGGCACTGCAAAGGAGGATAAAAGCGGCGATGTGCGTGCATACCAGCCCCACCCTTTGCAAATGACGGTTCGACATGTCGATATACGGCTTTTGATTCCAAAGGATAGACGAGTCACCAGCGGCTCCATAGACAAGATGGTTGTTGCGTCTTAGACCTTGTCTATTGACGCGCATCCAAAGGAACAGCACTCGCTGTAGAGCAAGGAAGCCACGCGGGCGACTGCCCACGCCCTTTGAATCTTCCTCTTGGCCCTTTATCTGCATACGCCTTTCGTGTAGCAAGAGAGTGTGTCGGAGAGGGTACCAGTCTTCGATACTCCAAAAGGATGGATTGTTTGCAAGAAGAAAATTTAAGCATCGAAACCCCCTCGCGAAAACAGACCAATTCAAGGCTGCGGTGCCACATAGGACGATTGCATCCGTTGCGAGCACTACTTCTTGGAACGTCCAAATCCTCGAGAACCAAGCCATACCAAGCAGTTCCTCCAAGTCGGCATGTTGATATGAGCGCAGCAGAGCCTTCCGTCTCCACCAGTTCCGAAATAGCTTGAAAGTCGCAACGGGCGGTATAACCTGGAGCTGAAACTTGGCACGCTGACAAGCGCCACCGGCAGCGTCGCGGTCTAGGGGCAGGTACATGAAGGTTGATGCAAACTCGACACATTCCAGGGCTCGTCGTTTCCCAGGCGTCTCTCGGCCGAGCCAAATGTAGACTTTCTTTGCTCTTGAGTAAACATCTCCCATGAGTGAGACCTGATGACAGCGTTCGGTCTCGCAGCCTTGATCGATACAGATCGAATCAACCCAGATCGTCGTGCTGCCGTACAGATGTCGAATCTGCCTCAAAGCTTCCTGGCAGTTCCTGGTGATGGATAATGACCCAATCCTCAAGTCGATAGTTATCCCTTGAGTCGGCTGTGAAGCGCCCCAAACATACGAGAGGGCTGTGAAGTATGGATCGCATTCCTGGTCTAGGTTGACGACGCGGAAAGTGCCCACGAGAGGATCATCGAAGCGAGCAGAGTTCTCTAGGTCGATTACGCGTATCTGTGGTGAATCTTTAGATATTGGAAACGCGCGCGAGACGAAAGAGCCCGGGTTGAGGTCAGGAACCCATGAGCTTGAGAGTTCTGGACTGGCTGTTTCTGACAGTGAGTCTAGCAGCACAGTGCCAATGTCAACAGTGTAACTGTCGTCGGTCATATCTGATTTTTGTGGGGTCATCGTGGGACGTCAGGCAGAGCTGAAGCTGAGATGCTTTCAAAGGAAGTACCTTGACGGTGGGTCAAATGGATAGACAACAACGAAAGAGATGGATCGAGTCTGCGAAGGGTCAGCTCGGGGCGCCAAGTTCCCGCCCACTTCCTGTTGGCTACCCTTCTGCTTATCGCAGCCTCAGGTGCCTCCCTGTTGTGATACCAAGACTAACTGTACTGAGACCAGATAACTGGCAAGCCGTTTCAGCTCCTACGTGGCGTTGAGACAGCTCATGAAAATAGTCATGGCTATGATACAGAAGTGAAGATATGGATGGTCGAGCAGAGTCAAATTGCTTTTTATTTCTGTACAAAACTTGCAAGTAAGCCAGCGCAGTTGCCTCGTCTCCAGGCACTCCTTCCCTCTTGTGAATACCTCACACCGGACTGTAGGGGCCGAAACAACAGGTCGAGTGTCTGACCGAACGCCAAGACCGTCGCCGCTGTATCTTCATAGCGAAGCCTTATCCCTTCCTACGTGGGGAACTATACTACATGCAACTGCTCCCTTTCGACTTCCTCAGCTACTGTATGATGCATCATGAAGGAAGTCAATATCGGAAATCAAAATGGTATCGCTGTATCCAAGGATGGAATCAACAGGCGCTTTGATTCAGTTGCAAGCAAGCAAACACAACTGCCAATGTTATTTGTAATTTTCCAACGAAGCTTATGCGCAAAGATCGACCGGCAATGCAGCCATGTTGATGACACCCGTTGCAAACTTTACTAATGCAATACTGATCACCACTTGCTACAGGCACGTAATGTGCATATCGTGACAACAATATCAATATACTTTTCGAACCCTCAAAAGTAGGGGAAACACGAAATTGAAAGCCAGGGACTCACTTGTCCATGGCCATTCTATGTACCCTCCAGCGCCCAGACCAAACACCTAAACTGAGTGCCCATATGGGCGTGCGAACTTATACATTGGTGAGTTAGATATCAATGTGCGAGTCTTTGCTGGTTTAATTTAGCGCCAATCTTACTTTTCTAGCCTGTATCTTTACAGATGTGACTATGCGGTTTCTTTTCTATACTCTCAAGAAATGCTTTCAAGTTGAGAACACAATTCACCTCAGATTTGGTCTGAGGTCATTTTTGAAGTTGATCAACACGACTATATTCTCAGTGCCGGGCTTCTACACAGTTACTTATCTGCAATAATTAGGTGGGGACGAGTCAGACCGTTCGCATGGAATATCGCGCACAAAGATGTTCAACAATGAATGTATTGGTTTTGCCGCCTTCCTCCTTCATTCTAAGGTTGGCCACAGTCAACCCCTGTAGGAATCCACTATTCTTCGAACCATCAAGAATCTGGGCATTGTGGAGAAATGACCGTCCTGGACTGTCCAATACCGTTACATTGCACGCTGCAAATAAGGTTTTTTGTCCTCTGCTCAAGACCCCCTCTTCCTCCGTCCCTAACACAAAGCCTTCCGAATAAGCTCTCTGGATCTACACAAATTTATAGTTCTTTGATTTGAGATGGCGAGCGCTCAGACCGTATCTGATTGCCATCAGGCACAGGCGCTTGTTGACGTTGGCCTCCAGTCACGCATCCTTGTCCCGACAGACGCGGAGTATGCCACTCGTATCGGCTCTTACTGGTGCAACAACGCAAAATTGAACCCGGCATGCATCTTTCAGCCGCAATCTGTCTCAGAGGTTGCCAATGCAGTCAAAGCACTCGCTCGAGCTCGCCAGACATTCGCTGTGCGCGCCGGCGGACACATGAACTGGGCGGGCAGCAACAACATCAATGGTGGCGTGACGATCGACCTGGGTCTCCTCAATTCGACGCAGTATGACGCAAGCACGCAGACAGCGCGTCTGGGACCCGGTGCCAAGTGGAAAGATGTATTTGCAGAGCTGGAAAAGCACGGCCGCACGGTTGTCGGCGCGCGGGAGGCCGAGTGTGGTGTTGGCGGCTTCTTGCTTGGAGGAGGCAACACGTATCACACATCAAGGTACGGCTTTGCCTGTGATAACGTTGTGGCTTATGAGGTGGTGTTGGCCTATGGGCGCATTGTCACTGCGGACGCAGATGGCGAGCACAGCGGTGCGTTTTTATCTCATTCCGAACAGTCTAATGAACTACGACTAACACTTCGCAGACCTATTCCGCTGTCTCAAGGGTGGTGGCAACAACTTCGGCATCGTCACCTCCTTTCAGATGAATACTATCCCGAGTGGTCCAGTGTGGGGCGGTTTGGCTTTGCGGTCACTCGAAGTCGTTCCGGCCGCTGCGGATGCACTGGTTGACTTTACAGCAAATTCTGCAAAAGACCCAGACAGCAATCTGCAACTGGTGTAAGTTTTGCTTGAGCACCCTGCACTGAATATCATGGAAGAAGCTTGAACACACAAGGCTTCAAGCACCAGATCTTGGTTCTTGCATTAATATTCTGTAAATGATCTTTCTCTTTGACTCACAGTCAACACTGACATTCGGTTGTCAACAGCATCGGCCATCAACCACGGTTCGGTGGTAGTGTCGCCATTACTCTCTGCAACAACATGGCTGCCATTGAGAATCCGCCCGCTCTGCAGAGAATCTTGGATCTGCCAGAGACCTTGAACAACTTCAAAACGACCACAATGGAGGAGGTTCTGACACACACATCCCTTCCGCCCAATTTTCAGTGAGACCATTGCCCTCTTCTCTTTTTCTCCCGCTCGCTGCCTGAAGGTTGCTGACCGTATTCCAGCAACGTCTGGTACACACTAACCTTTAAAAACGATGCTTCCATCATCAACAAAGCAGCTGAGCTGCACAATCATCTGGCGAAGGAGCTCCAGGCGAAGATCCCCGATCAGGACTTCACCTCGCATGTCGCCTTCCAACCTCTCCCGCGTTTGTTTGTGGAGAGGTCCCTGGCCGTGAACCCCAGCGGTAACGTGCTTGGCCTGGAGCAAAACAAACACGACGCTATCCTCATACAAGCTTCCGCGAGCGTTCGAACGCCTGAGCTTGAAGAATGGGTCAGGCCGAGGGTTCGCGCAGTGGTTGACGGTACCCGCGCGTTTGCCGCCACGATAGACGGGGGTGTCGTGCCTTGGGTCTACCTCAACTACGCGCACCCGAGCCAAGACGTTCTGCAGAGCTACGGGCCGGACAAAGTAAGCTTGATTTGTGAGACAGCGTCTAAATATGACCCTGAGGGGGTCTTCCAGCACCTTTGTCCGGGAGGCTTCAAGCTCCCTCGTAACTAGTGGCACAGGCTAGAATTACAGCTATTGATATCTGTAATTGATGGCAAAGAACAGTACGTGTTAGAAACACTCATCAACCGCTTTTACAGATGTTGATAAACAAGCAAAAAATACCAATAGCCCCTGGCTGTCTAGAATGGAGATCCCATTGATATCTAGACTATTTCGATATAGTGAAGACAGAACGTGGCCATGAAAGCATCAGTCGTTACACGCCCGCTATTCTCAGCCCAAGACGCCAAAGACAATCAATCTATAGCTAAACCCAAGAAATCCAGCCGTCACAAACCATCCATGCCCAAAACGAGTACCAAACTACGTAGGTAGACGGACTATCCCACTCAAAACTCAGGCCCGCTGCTAGTAAAATTCGGCATGGCATACTGGCTCAGGTCCATGTTCAAGTGATCCCAGTCCCAGAGCGGCTCAAGGAACGTGCCCGAGAGCGGGTCGCCAGGGTTCATCCCGCCGAGAAACGGCTGCTCCTGGGCCGAGATGGCTGCGGCCGCCGCAGGCTGTGGTGGCTGCTGCCGACTAACGGGGGTGAGGACGGACATGTAGTCGACATACGGCCACTCCGGGGCCGGCATCGCGGGCATCCCCTCGGAATTACCCAGAGGCACCAGCGGGGTGCCGGCGTACTGCGCTTGGGCCTGTGGGTGCAGCTGCGGCATGTCATACGGCGTTGCGCCTACCGGCGGGGACGGGTTGCTTGAAGACCCCTTGCCAAGACTGCTGCTGATCGTGTAGTCGCCGCCGAAGCCCGCGACCGCGGAAAGCTGTTCTGAGGGAGACGAGGAGGAGGGGCTGGTCTTGATCTTCTTGTAAGAGGACGGCGCGGGCGAGCCAACGCCGAGGATCGACTTCTCGGCCTCGGTAAGGGGAAGTGACGGCGAGAGCTTCCGCAGGAGCATCGCGGACAGCCTCGCGGATTCGGAGAGATGGGCAACGCCGTCCATCAGTTCCTGGGAAGTGCGAAG
This sequence comes from Diaporthe sp. HANT25, assembly GCA_013435955.1. Classification (NCBI taxonomy): domain Eukaryota; kingdom Fungi; phylum Ascomycota; class Sordariomycetes; order Diaporthales; family Diaporthaceae; genus Diaporthe; species Diaporthe sp. HANT25. Next base: position 1,011,915 of record JACBFG010000049.1, on the reverse strand, counting down.
TGCGCGGATGCACTGACTCCGCTTGGGGAGATTGTACCCGGTATCATGAACGAGGGCGGAGCACAGCACAGTGGCGGCATCGAACATGAAGAAGATGATGAAGAAGTATTTGAATCCGGATGGATATATCAGCTCGTAGAATTGCTCCGAGGCCCTCATGAGATCGAGGCAAGTGTCGACACCCTTAGTACGGAGATTGGTTCCCAACTGCGAGTTCATGATCTCCGAATCTGCTTTTGACAGGAGATAAGGCTTTAGGGGCGCAAGGAGGTATGCGTACGCGATGATGTTGAGTTGACAGCGCATAAAGGGAACGTTTGGGTGCTTTTGGTCCCACCGCGTGTCGGGTCGATGGTCGCGAAGGGCAGCGGGGAATGTGCCCATCCACTTTTCGAGTTCGTCTTCAATTTCGAGGACAAGGTCGATGGAATAGTCGGTGCCCATCTTTTGAAACAGATGGGAGACATGCAGACCCAGTTCGGCTTGTAATGCGACGGATGATAGTGGATGGGGCATAGCAGGGTCGGTCATGTTCTCGAGGCGACCATCTGGAATTTCGAGTTTATGATCGTCTTGGTCGATAAGTAGCGGCCGGGACAGCAGTGTAGACATTTGCCTGTGCGCATTAGAGATAGTGACCGTCTACATCAAGCCCGGAAGATTGACTTACCAATCCCAAGTCCAGAGAACGCACCACAGCCGCTTGCGCAGCTCTCGCTCGAAATTTGGCAGTCCCTCGGCAGGTTTGTGCATGTCTCGAGGATTTTGTCAGTACGACCAGGATGAGGGTGGCCAACATGCTGCCAGCAATGAAATGACGATGTGGCTGGCTTACTTATCTCCTGCGCTTCACGGATGGCAACGCTTAGGGAATGCCATGATTCGACCATGCACGCCTCCGATTTGTACCATTGCGCCTCGAGGAAAAGCTGTTGCACATGGACAACACCCCCTTTCCCTCGGGCAATCGAGGCACTAAGCTTCTGGGCAGCCGCGTGGAAGCGCTCGGTCATGGTTTGTGCTTTCTCACCGAGTTCGGACTCGAGCCTTTGAAGAAGAGATGCCTCCAAGTATTGAGTGGACACTGCGCAAACACGTACCAGGAGGCAGGTAAGCTCAGGACTCAGCCTTTGGCCGGCTGCCCTCGACTCCCACCACTGTGTACTCTGACCTCGAAGTTGCTCTGGGAAAATGGGATAGTACTGGAAATTGGCACTCTCGAGATAGTTCTGGACGAGAATATCTTGGCGTCTACGTCAGTTGGGGAAGGCAGCATTGGTAGGACGGTGCGCACCTGTATACGGCTTCGGCAGGATGATCTTCAGTGCTGCTTCGATTTCCTCAGACTGGGCGCCTTGATCGTCGTCCACGCGACCGTACGACGGCTGAGGGGGCGTCAACTAAGATAACAAGGGCCAACAAGCGACCTCATACTTACTTCTCCTGTTGATTTGGTCAGGGTAAAGACATCGTGGCTAGGCATGTAGCCTAGCTTGGCCAATCCGTCCGAGAGGCCATGCTCAGGCTCGCTAGCTGATGCAGAAGTGTCGGATTCGAAACTACCCTCCTTCCTCTTCCTCGACAACCTACGGCCATGTTAGGTCAGAAATTCGTCTTTGCTTTATGAAGATAAGCGAGGCATCAAGTGAAATTTGCCGTACTTTGCAGGAGTAGCAAATGAGTCGTCCTCCGGCGTTGGTACTTTCTTCGGAGCGAATTGGCATAAATGGGGTACTTTCCGGGCCTGGCAGTGGTTGCAAGGCCACTCACGAGAACACTGTTAATGTGTGGCGTCAGCGGCTGTCGACGGGACGAGTAGGGAATGTCCCCATAGCTGTCTACCTTCTGCTTCCGCCGCTGGCACTCGAGGCAGGACGTAGCGGAACGCCCGCTCTTCGGCTTTTCGACTGGGCTGTTGTCGCTCATCCTGAAGCCCTCGAAGATAGTTGTTATGGTCGTTATGACGTGGTTTGAGAGAATGGGGCAGCCCCGTATGCTGGCTGGGAACCCGGTGGACGACAGGAAGCACAAGAGGACCCTGGGGAAGCTGTCGTCTCGGACGCTCGAGAGCAATTACCTCTGGGCAGTGACTAAGCTGGGGTGCTCGCCTTCGGAATTCCCTCCTGCGTTAGACCAGGTGGAGACGGTGATGGGTGGTAAGGGATCCCCGGCCGCGTAGCGTCGTGGTAGTGTAACGGCCTGGGCCTCTAGTTCAGCCGCCAGAGATGCTGGATCTCCTCAAAAGCCCCAGCTTTACAGTGGATGACCTGGAGCTACTCGAAACATTGTTTCTGATCTCTCATCTTTTATGTCTCAAGCCCTCAGTGTTTGCCAACACTTGTTGTCTTTCGGCGGGCCAGACTTGAGCTGGCATCAAACAGCTCAGCTCTCGGGCCATGATCTGTTTTCGGCATTGAAAATTAAATGCGAGGGAGCCCGTGGAGATGACCAGTGGCATTCCTGCCGAAGAAACTTTTCTTTGGCCAATAAACGTTGTAGAGTGCGTCTGGTTGACTTGTCGTCCGAACCTGAGCCTCCTCACAAGCCGACCTGCCAGAAGCGTCAGACAAGGATGGAGGCTGTCCCAAGTACAGGCACTCGCCGATGTGACATGGGGCGAACATGGCTGTGGCTTGTTGGATTGCACACGCGGAAGCGCCGGATTGATCAATAGCTGAGATCGTGGGTTTCGCAGAAATGGTCTCGAAGTCTTGTGGTGCATCACAGCCTTCAGGGCGTGATACAGTGCGCGGACAAGCATCGGGCAGAAAAAGCAAAGTGCAGGGCACCGGATTTCCGGGGCATCTCCACTTTGGGTGCTATTGGGCTCTTGGGTGAGACATGGCTCCAGGCTTGCGGCACCAGCTCAGCACCCTCGTGGTATTTGGAATATGTCCGCTGAAGGGTAGCACACGATTGTACTGTAGTGAGTAGTCTCCTGTTAAAGCTGGAAGGGCGCAAGGGCAACAAAGACGAGAATCCCTGCGATTAGTGATGACGTTGAGGTAGCTTCGAGTCGTGGGCCAATGAAGACTGGCGGAAGTCACGGATCTGGTCACTGAGGACTCCAATTGGAAACGGAAGCAAGCTAGCGATGCTCGCGAATCTGTCGTCCTGCATGGGAAGGTCGCATCAGCGGCCATACCGATGTTAGGGCAGCATGCGGGACAAGCGTGAGGAGGTGCCAAGGAGGCACAGCAAAGACCTGGCGTGCGGTGCACCCAGTCTGCCAGTGTGGTCGAGTGCGGAGCGTCTCCAGAGGGAGCATGAAAAACGCATGCAAAGTCCCGGTCCGTATGACGGTAGACGCAAAGTTAATTTGTCTCAGCAGACGAGTAGCCTTGGAGGGGCAGGGTCTTGAATACGGTACTGTGTATGTGGACCTCTTGGAGAAACAAGCGAGCAGGCAGCCGTGAGTTGGCACTGATGTGCAGCTAGGTTAGTCGACGATGTCAAGAGCCAAGACGATCTCCATCCCGCCTGTCGCCCTGTCCCGGTCGGTCGGGTCCGGGGGGTGGGCGGTTTGATGCTGGAAATGGGTGGGGGGTCCGCCGCGCAGGGGAAACCAGATTGAGCGTCGGTGTGTCGAGCCGAGCAGCTGAAGACCAGGATCTCGAGCGCAGAGCTCAGCTAGGAGCCTGGAGAGGGTGGATGGTCTCGTGGCCGAGAAGCTGTGTAACGCGGTGGCAGACAGCTGCAACGTGCTTGGAGCATGGCATTTGTTGGTTGCCGATGCAACTTCGTCCTGGGTGTCGTCGTTGTGGTGTGCCCGCGTGCTCCCAGGCCTCCCCGTGCTGCGGTCAAGACGGACCTCTTGCACGCCACAAGCTTGCTCATCGTTCAGGATCCTCGACGTGCCTCGCTTCGAAGGAGGCCGTATGCAGCAGGCAAATTGCGTCTGGTGGCTGAGGTGCGGCCAGCCTCTCGTTCAGCAAGACGGGCGGTAGCAAAATGCACCGGTCGGTCGGCCCGACACTGCCATGTCGCCTTTCTTTGCTTTTCTTTCTCGTGCTTGCAGCTCTGGTCCAAGATCGATGGGGCGGTCGGCATGAGCGATAGCTGTGCAAGAGATGGGTAGTGTGCAAGAGTAGAGAAAGCGAATCGTTGAAGGCATCGTCAAAAGCATCAGAGTGTGAGTCCAGAGCAAGCGGGTGCTGTTCTGGTCTTGCTGGCTCCGAGTCGAGTGCCTGCCTGGGTTTGGCTGTCGGCCGAGCTGGGTGGGGGAAGGTGCACCTCTCTTGAGCTCCTTCCCAACGACAACAGCAGCACCACACAACATTATACGTGATCCAAAGCCTTGCTACCGACAGCTTTCGGAGACATTTGATCCATTCTAGATCATTGCGTCGCGTGACTTTCTCACAATGGCTCCCGCGGAATCGTACGATCCGGCCACATATGCCTGTGCTGTTGCCGGGCCTTTTTGACCGTTTCCCGACGACTTTCGGGCGAGGCCAGCGACCACAAGACGCGCTGCCCAATGCTCAACACTCAAAACCGACACATCTTTCCTGGCCACTTCATGCAAGAACCTGTGGTACCAGTGTTTCCGACTAAACATTCCACCCCTGAAAACCATGTGTTTCTGACGCGCGACCAGAAAAGGTTTCCGCCCTGTCCTCGGATCGCCAACACTTAGCAACGCGGGCCGCGACCTCTGACAGCGGCAGCTAAGCGTTGACCGGACATGTCACACTGCGACCTGCCAACACGTCAACGCCCGATAGGTTTCGGCACCTACTGCATCTACTGCTGCGGACGTACAGGCGGACCCAATGGGAACCGCGTGCGGTCGTCCCACTTTCAAGGATTGTGGACAGACCCACCAGCGTGGGAGGTGAGTCCACAACCAACGATGGCGATCGCTTGCCACGAGGTTCGCTCCGTCATCTGGGACACACGAGACGATACTGAATGTTTCCTTGACAGCCCACCACAGTACACTATAAGCCTTGCGCAGTCATAAAAAAGTTATCACGCCTCCAGTAGATTCTCTTGCTGCATTGACATCAGGCCACCTCGGTGTTGCCCGAATAGCAATATGGCAGTCCCGGAAGTGGCAAGCGTTTCAACACCGAGGTCTGCCGATAAGTGTCGGTACCACAGCCGGATGACTTCACGTTATCTCCTAGCCGACGACCGACGGCCCCACGCGGTCACGGGCCGTGCAATGCATCGACGGAACCTGGTGCCTTCGGGACCGGCTTGCTCATGCCCTTGGCCTCCAATACCGAGGATGTGCGGCCATGGTGGCCTACCGAAAGCTTGGGCGAAATCCATCGGAGTTGGCCCCGGTGCTGTCATATATCCTGCAGGAATCGTATGATGTCTTAGATTTGGACGGTCTTGTCAGATTATGCAGCGATGTCGCAGCCTAAGCACGGCTGCTGAGGCAATTGCCACACAGTTACAAGGTATGCATTGATGTGCGGATGAGACACGTGTGATTTCTCGTAAACCCCCTCATCCCTCAGAGTTAGGGACAGCCTGCTACCAAATCGAGACTGTCGCCATGTGACTCAGGTTGGCATTTGACGCCCAGCAACTCGAGCCTTTTGGTGTTTTCGATGAGTCCTGGCTGAATGCGCGCTTCTCGACTTCAACCCAAAATGACCTCTCTTGCCCACCACTGCCTCGAGACATTTCAGTGCAAAGGTGGTCTTGCCAATCCCGCACAGGCCCCACAGAGTCTAGCGGTTCAAATACGTTGACGGAGGGACAATAAATGCGAGGTCCTTTTGCATTAACAATGTGGCTATTGGCGCCCTGGATGGGATGTGCTGGAATTGGGGTGCAAGCCGCAGCAAAAGTTGTGACTCAAACTTCCCAGTACTTCCCTCGCACCAAAGGCTTTACGCTCACACTGTCTCGGGCGCTTTCTGGTGCGAAGGCACAATCAGCGTGCATCAGAGCTTCGGAGAGTCAACTGACACGTTTGATTCCACACTCAAACTGCTTACATTGTGCAATAGTCAGTGACAGACACTCGTCGACGAAAAGTTGACCACTGCTCAAGACTTCGGGCATCTCCTTGAATGGCCTGATTATTCACCGTACAGAATGAGAGTCTACTGTGTCGAATTTGATTAACATACCTCCCAATATCTGTGACAATACTTTTCTCACTCCAACATGATAGAGGTTGACCAGAATATGATCCTTGATCCTGCACCTATCAACGGTCTCCGAATGCTCGGCCGAGCCTGCTCACTCACAAGTGCTTTTCTTGAGATTACCATCAGGCTCATGCTAACAAAGGGATGCTTCATCTTTGGCGAGATATCTAAGCAGATTAGGCGTAGCGGACATGCTAAGTAGGGAAAATAAAATTAGACGAAATCGAGAGTTGTGGAGACCCTTTAGTTCTCCGCCGATCCTCAAATCGTAGGCCATATTGATGGACTTTGAATACGTCAAGAACACCACTTCATGATCACTCGAAAATTGGTTTTTTTTTAGCAAACAGGAGGAGCTCATGTTGCATGTCAGTGAGATGCAGTGATGCCAGGACATCGGGGCTGACATAGCTCTACTGCAGCGAGTTTTTAACCCGCTCTACAAAATCGAGAACCTCGCAGCTTGTCTTCCAGCTCGCCCAGTTCTCACAATCATGTCCTGCTCAGAATGCCAAAGTCTAGCGCCGAGTCGTGCCCTCGGAAGTACGAACAACGTGGGAGATGTCACGTCACAAAATGTGTAATGCCACATTACGCTCGACCACCTAAACCACAAGATCTGACTTGTGAATCTTCGCGTTGAGAGGGAGGCTCGGCCCGTATTAACCCATTCATTGATTAAGGCACGCACGCGGATATTGACACGAGGAACGACGGGACAGGTGGATCTGGATCAGAGATTACCCATTCGGCCCGCCGAACAGTACCAAACAAAGAAAAGTGGATACGCTCAGTACTTACTATATTCATGACAAGGGTGTTCTATAGACCAACCATCCTTAATATTCAATAGTCAATTGACCTCGTGATCAGTCTGAAACCCACCATGACCACAATTGGGGGGAAATTCTTCCGCACGGGTCGATCGAAGCTGTTCGTCAGGTGTCTGTAAGCGACAGACCCGCCCTGCCATGTGGACAGCCCCATCTGCGCAGCTACGTTAAACAGCCTTGAAGGGGGCCGAGCGCGCTACCGCACACAGCACTGGCTCTGCTATACGTGTATTAAGGAATCAGTGCCGAACACAGAACGGAGCCCGGTCCTCCGCCGCGCCAATCGGGCTATGAACCCCCGTTTGTGGGGACGGCGCCAATTCGGGGGCTTCCGCCTCGGGGTTATATTGGTTCGTGCCAAAAGCTTGGCGGCCGTGCCGCTTACTCGAGACGAACTGAGGTTCGTGAGATGATAATGGGCAATGCCTGCCTCTCCAGATTATTGTTGATATTTTCTTTTTCGTCATGTAGATCTCTGCTTCACAAAATGATGCTCTCCAAGGTGGCAAGCTTGTTCTCTTTGCTCCTGGCACCGTGCATGGTGCTAGGGGACACCATCACGTACAAAGGAGCTGACAGTAAGTACCTACTTACACCGGATCTACTTTCCAATTTGGGCGAATTCGACGACAGCCTCACGATGCTGCAGAAGACCCGCCAATTTTCAAGACCGCGCCGAAAATTCTGTCAAAAATTCTGTCAAAAGGCCCAGCGTACTGACAAGTCAAAGTTTCATCCCTCTTGATGCTCGAGGCCCAAGGCAAAACTTACAAAACTACTGGAGGCGTCACAACTCCACTGGAGAAGATACTGTCGTCCTCGGGCGTCAACTCGGTCCGCCAGAGATTCTGGGTCAACCCCAAGGATGGCAACTACAACCTGGATTACAACCTGAAGCTCTCGAAGCGGGCCAAGGCAGCCGGCCAGAGCCTCTACCTAGACCTCCACTTGAGTGACACCTGGGCCGACCCATCACACCAAGTAAGAAGAACCCAAGGAGTCCTCAACGGCTCATATGCAGAAACAAATCGCTAATCTGATTTACCCAAGGCCGCCCCCGCCGCCTGGGACTCCTCCTCCATCGACACCCTGACCTACACAGTATACAACTACACCAAGCAGGTCTCCAACGCCTACGCGAGCGCCGGGCTCAGCCCAGCCATAATCTCTATCGGCAACGAGATCCGCACGGGCCTGCTGTGGCCCCTGGGCGGGACCTCGTCGTGGTACAACATCGCGGCGCTGCTGCACTCGGCGGCGTGGGGCATCAAGGACAGCAACCTGAACCCCAAACCAAAAATCATGATCCACCTCGACAACGGGTGGGACGCGGGCACCCAGACGTGGTGGTACAAGACGGTGCTGGGCGAGGGGCCCCTGGTGGCCTCGGACTTCGACATGATCGGCGTGTCCTACTACCCCTTCTACAACGCGCAGGCGACGCTCGCGAACCTGAAAAACTCGCTCAACCAGCTCGCGTCCGCGTACGGGAAACAGATCGTCGTCGCAGAGACCAACTGGCCCGCCAGCTGCCCGAACCCCCAGTACGCGTTCCCGTCCGACGCGGCCAGTATCCCGAAGAGCGAGGCGGGCCAGTCCACGTGGATCCAGGACGTGGCGAACGTGGTCAAGGGCGTCAAGGGCGGCGTGGGCGTTTACTACTGGGAGCCCGCCTGGATCGGCAACGCGGGCTTGGGGTCCAGCTGTGCGGATAACCTCCTGGTTGACGGGTCTGGGAAAGCGAGATCCGGTATTGCAGCTCTGGGGTCCATGTAAATTCAAGACTGAGACCGCCAATCACACTTTGGTAGTATTCGTGCACATACATTTAAATATTCACTTGATTCATCATTCTTTCCGTTCGCATTCGGACATGAATGGGATCTCAGGGAAAACGTCATCCCACCCGGGCCCGTATGCAAAAGACATACAGAAGATCATGCGTTTTACCCTAGTTAATATTAAGCTACTCTGTGACCTCTTAGTTGGTCGGAGCCCATACCTACTTGAATTGAGAACGTGTATTTCGATCCGACCGCCCCATGGTGCAATTCAACCTGCGCGAACTTTCCTCGTGTTGTGAGGTATCGTCGTGATTAATTTCAATGTCCGGTGAATGCTAGACCCCCTGTCTCGAGCTGTGTCTGGCTGGCTGGTCGGTACATAATGTGACACACACGTCACTTATGTATTTATCGACAGAGACAGTGACAAGTTCTGCGCAAGCATCCCATTGAATTATTTGACATATTATTGATCTCGTTTCAGTCTCCTCTCAGAAGCTCAGAACCCAACTTTGGGAAGGAAGTTAGCAACTCGTATCAGCAATGCGACTGGTTTCCCCAAGGAGAAACCTCCCACCACTATCGGGTGTCACAATCTTTCGTACTCTTGCCGGGGCCGCAAGCCGCGGGAGGCTCAGCCACCTCGTTATCCCCTCCTCAGAATCTCCTCGCACTTGTCTCGGATCTCCTTTTCGAACTCAACAGCGTACATCGCGGCCTGCTCAACCTTGCTCCGGTAGTCTTCGTGGGAAGGATCTGTGGTTTTCAAGACCTCGGCGGCCTTCTCAATCTGCTCTTCGGACCGTCTACCGGCCCAGATCATCACCTCAGCGCATTGAGAGAAAGGAAACCACATGTCATTGCATCTGTCTGTTTCAGTCGAGGCGTCGATGTATAGACTGCATGGTTCTGTTCCCACGTCCACCATGTAAACGTCTTGTTTGCCATGCTCAACTACTTGCGTCTGTGTGGCGGTGTCTCTGGACTCCCACGAGTAGGAACTCTGTGTCAATGCATCTGACATGGCCGGGAGTGAAGTCACTGCCTGGCTCCTGAGGCCCATGGGATGAGCGACGGTCTCGACACGATGGCCCTTGTATGCTTTGTCCGCGGTGGAGCCTGTGGCTGCTGTCTCTTGAGTATCCCCATAGACGCATGACCCGTTTTCCTTCAGACACGCGCCACAAATTGGCTTCGCCCGGTCACATTTGCGTTTCATGATTCTGCATTTCACGCAAGTTGGTGTTTTTCGGCTCCGTTTTGCACCAGATTGGGCCGAATCCATGACCGGGGGCATCGCTGCAGACACTGGCGCATCACTTGAAGGCTTTTTCCTCTTGTGGGGGATTCCTAGAGAAGTCTTAGGACGCCTCGCCGGAGTCAGTGGCTCAGCAGGCTGTTTTGGTGCTGACTCCGAATCAAGTTTGCTGCCGCTGGCTGACGATGCTGCCTTTCTCGAGACAGCTGGGGGTCGCTTTTGGCGACTGTTTGGCTGCTTCCTGGTAGCTGTTCTCGTGCCTATATTTTGACTGGTTGGCTGAACCGGTTGCTCATTTGCGCACGTCCCAAAATTCGTATTCAACAAGTCTGGCCTTTCACCTAAAGGGGACTGGTTCGCAACTGTTGAGGTTGAGGATCTTGGCCAGCCGAATGGAGTGGCCATTGAGAAAGGCAATTGACGTGGAGGTGGTACTTGATCAAGCTCATCATCGACTGGAAAAAATGGGTCTTTGGAATGTGCCGGATTCGATACGTCGAGATTGTCCAATCCCGGTCGCGAGTTTTGAAGCGAGGAGTCTGAGTAGTTGGACTCTCCAGCAGGCTCTGGGTCCTGGTTTTTGCTAGGCGCTCCACGTTCTGAGATCCACGGGGATCGAGATGGGAGTATTGCTGGGGTCCACCGAGGTGATCCACGCTTTTCGAATAACGGAACCCGCTCATGGAGCGGATCAGTGGTACGCGGTCTCGGAGGTTCCTGAGTGAGAACTGCGGGGAAAAATGCCGATTTGGGCCTTGTGATTTGTGATCTGGGAATAGACCGCGAATTTTGGGCAGCATCAGCATCTATGAGGTGTATCGATACCTCGAGGCGAAGGTGCCGCAGTCCGGCATTCTGGAACAGATAATCGACCGCGGTAGGGAAATCCTGTGGTTTGATAAGGAAAAGTCGGATTGTCTTCAGCACCGTTCTGTCTGCAATGACCTGGCCTTCTTTTTCCGGTATTGGTAATGTGAATTCGAGCATCCCCCGTTCAGTATTAGAGACAAATTGCTCGCACCCGGTGGATTTCCGATCTCCAAGGTCCCACTCTGCCTGGGAATTGGTCAGCCTGGGCATTGACATCAGAAACTTCATTTCTCACTAACCAGTCTGCTGCCATCAACATGCACTTGCATTATATGCTTATTTGGGTCCTCATCTCTGAGCGTAAGGGTGGCGACACGAACAATGGGCTGACGGAGGTGCTCAACCACAATAGCGCGTAGACCAAGGCGGTGGACTTTGGGATCTTGGGAGGCCATGGCTGGGGTAACATAGGAGGAGAACCTCGAGATCCTTGTGTGATATCACAGAAAATGACAGATTTACACCACATGGAGAGAGAAAGCTGAGAAGAGGACGAGAGCAATCAGAGCAACGGCACTGCTCAGGGACAGATGCCTTGCTGTTGATGATTTCCGCTGTCAATCGCAGACAATCTTAGGTGAGAGGACCGGACCATTACGAGGAGGTTGAAGGCAGGGAAATAGATCTCAACCAGCCCAAAGATCCTCGAAAATGAGGGATGGTTCCAAGGCGAGAGAATCAACGTCGTGGAAAGAGGAGCGGACGAGGAGATGGGAGAGGGAGAGAGACGTCGAGGACATGGAAAGGGAAGAAGCGCAGGCAGAGATGCACTTGTATTTCCTACACTTCTACCATTTTTGCTTGGGTACCTAAACGACCTGAAGGAAGTAGGTGCGCCTTCCTCCTCACCCGGGCACTGTGATTGCCGTACCTAGGCATATCACATAGTTGGAGTTGGGAAGGAGCTGCAGCCCAGAATACCTAAGGAGGTACCTAGGTACCGTCCATCTTGTAGTTGATGCAGGGGTTGGTCCCGAGGCTGCCGATTGGGTCTCTCGTTTCTGGTGGTCCGTGCCCCGCTAGTCCAAAAATCCCCCAGCCTGCTGCTGCCAGCCTGGGGGATTTTTGCGACGACCTAGCCCAGCTCCAGCTGCAACCGCGTATGCATCGACCTTTATCTGCGCCTGCATCTGCACCTGCACTGAGACCAGCTCGACTTCCATCACCCAGGCGCGTCGCAGACCCGAGACGGGTTTCCATCACGACGTGCGACGACTCATCGCCTGTCTGCGCGACCGAAACGCGATAATTGTCCCGATTTTGCCTGTGCAGTCAGCAACTTCGCGCCCCCTCGCGCCGCGCGGTGGGCAAAGTCGGCCACGATGGTGCCTCAGCGGCCACCCGAGCATGTTATCGATCGCACTCCCGAGTACGAAGATTTCATCAACAAGCTGAGAGATTTCCATACCGAGCGAGGCACCAGGTTCGATCCGGAGCCCAAGATCACCCCGTACCAGCTCGACCTTCTGAAGATCTTCAACCACGTCGTCCAGAGCGGCGGCTATGACAGGATCACCGACGAGAAGCTGGCCTGGCGCAGGGTCTGCGCAGAGCTTGGGATCCGCGCCACCAATGAGGCTGCAGCTGCCTTCAGTCTCAAGACCGCCTACTACAAGAACCTCGCCGCCTACGAGATCCGCACCGTCCACAACCAGACTCCCCCACCCCCCGAGATCCTAGAGGAGACATCAGCTAAGGGCGGCTCCCTCCTGACCCGCACGCTCAGCAACTTCAAGCCCAAGGACCGTCGCGATACTTCCACCCAGAACTCTCCTGCGCCATCTGGTGATGACGGAACACCCGCGCGTGAGAGCAGACCCGAAGAACCTCCAAGCACCGGCCGTGCTGCCCGAGGTCTGCGTCAGGCCCCGCCCCAGAGGGTCATCTTCCAACCCGAGACTGGGCCGACGCGACCATCGCGACACTCTTCGGGTCAGCACCACGCTGGTTCCTCGACACCGCAGGGTGGCCAAGGCTCTCACGGCCATGGCCACGCAAACTCGCAGGGAAATGGGCACGGCCAGATCCAAGGCTCGAGCCGTATGCCCTCGCATCAGATGGCGCATGCGCCCCTCGGCCAGATTCCCCAGCCGCACATTGTTCGCGGCGGCGCGTCCGCGAGTTTCACACCCCAGAGCTATGAGTACCAATCTCCGACCGTCGAGAGATTCCGACCACCAGTCAATGTGCCACTGCCCCTTCGTCCCGTCGAGACACCGTCGAATGCGCCGGCAAAGTTTGTCAGGGCGAGGCGCCAGATGGATCCTGTACCCCCCGCGCCGAATCGCCAGGCCCCCTTGCCTGGTAGTAAGTTGCACCCGAACCAGTATCCTGCATGAGTGTGTACTGATTACCTGTACTTCTAGGCTTGCCAGTCCAACCCTCTCCCTTCGACGGACCTAATATTTACGCTCGATGCTTGTATGCCCTTCGTTCCGGAATCCCAGAGGAGCAGTCTTTTGCGCTGCACCACCTTTTGAAGATATCGTATGAGAGAGGTGATCGGTACAAGTTCGATGCTTTCCCTGGGCTGGCAGAAGGTCTAGTGGAAATGGCACTGAAGATCGGCAGCCTCTTCTGGGACGTCAACTTCACGATATCGTACGATCCCGAGGCCGAAGGCGATGACATTGGCGAATTAGACGGCGTCAATGGCACAGCGGATATCATTGAGAGGATCGACCAGCTGAAAGCTCGGTCTGGACAGGATCATATCCAGCCAGCCAATTTCGCCGACCAGATGGTCCTGATCACAGAGGCTTCTCTTGCCATCCGCAATATGCTCATGCTGCGGGAGAACGGAGAGTCGATGGCCGACTTCCCGCCACTTCGGGATCTCTTGTGCATCATTCTCCACTTGCCGTCCAGTGAGACTACCGTGGAGCTGAAGCACTGTGCGCTGGACATCGCGGAACAGCTCACCCCTGAATTGACCCTAGGTGCCGACGATCCTCTCTACCGCTCACTCCTCGCTCAGCTGATGTCGAATGACCGTGGTCAGATCTTGACATCTCTGCGTGCTCTTGGCCGTATTTCTATGAACCTTGCAGAGGCGAACAAACTTGGAGACGTCCCTCTTGATATTCTGGAGACAATCATCGACTGGCTTATGCTGAACGATGATGAGCTCCTGGATGCCTGTCTTGACTTTCTCTACCAGTACACTGCTGTTGTGTCAAACATCGAGACACTGCTCAGGTTCAGAACGAGCAAGCCAGACAAGCCAGAAAGCCTGGTCAAGCACTTGGTACGACTTCTCTCTCATGGTGCCAAGCGCGTTGTTAAAGATCAAGTCATCAAACCCGAAGTCCGCATCCCATACAGCGAGGAGGTCGCACCGTTGCCGCAAGACCTGCAAGAACGCCTCTTGGCAATGGAAGAGCCTGAGCGATGCTACATGTGGCTTCGTTGTCTGTTCGAAGAGGACACAGATGCCAGTATTACGCAGATTGCCATCTGGACCGCTTACCAATCGTCCTTCAGTAGCCGACTCTCTCAGATCGGCAAGACGATGATCTCGCCTGCAGATTTTATTAGAAATGTCAACCACGTGTGGACGACTGCCGGCGCGCAGATCATCAAGGCACCGAATGGTTCAAACCAGAAGTTCATCATCAAGGGAATCCGAGCTCGGACCAGGCCCGTAGATCCAGACAACGACGGCAGGGAGTACTTCCGTTGCCTGTGGACCATGCCGATGAATCCTGGCCAGAAATTCCAGAAGTGCAACAACTTCTTCGCCAACGCAGAGAAGATGTACGAGCACATTCTATTGGCGCACGTCCACGAGAAGCCCGATGAGGATGGCAAATATCTGAACAAGGAGTCGGACTACCGCTGTTTATGGGCGGGCTGCCACAAGGTGACCGGCGATGACAAGATATTCCTCGGAACATTCATGTCGCATGTCAAGACGCACTTGATGGCAGTCCAGCAGAACTTCGAGCCATTGGTCACCCCCACCCAGAGCAATGGCGCCTCGGACGGCACATCTTCTAACAGCAGTGGACCCAGCCCAAGCGCCAACCCCAACAAGAGGGCTAAGAGGGCCCATTTCGTCCCTGCCAAGTCGCTGACCCTGACATACGAGGAGACCATGACGGCACGAGACGAGCGCAACCCCAACGGGCCGCTGCAGCCCGCTGGCACACCCTTCAGTGCGGTGCTCGTGCTGCGGAACATCGCGCGCAACGTAGTCAAGACGGAGGCGCAGGAGCAGCTCCTGGAGGAGCAGGAGCGCCACGGCGTCCCCGAGGACGCGCGCGGGTGGAACGAGCAGCTGTTCCGCGTGGTGCTGCCGCGGCTGCACGAGATCATGACCGAGAACCGCGTGCTGGCCCAGCCCATCTCGACGCTGCTTGAGCTGATCGACGACCGGGGCTAGTGGCCCCGTAGATCGCTGTCACCGACGTGGTAGGACTACCCGATGAGAACAGGAGCTCAGGCGGAAGCATCTCCGACCGAGGCTATGTCTCCCGATGGATCTGGCTCTCTGTCAAATTTCGATCAGGATGATGTGGGTCATCAGCGAAGTCCCACAGAAGAGCACTTTGCGAGTTGGGCGGCATTGACGATGGGATATGACCCTGTTCAGCTTCCCTGGATGGCGTGAGAGGGACTCACGGATGGTGAAGATGAAGACTGAGTGGATCAAACATGAGCGTGTGTATGTCTTGAGGTCAGAGAGAGAATGGCGGCTTGAAAGGTTCCCTGAGCCGCGGGGTTTGCAGATGAGCATGTGTTTTTGCATTGACAAAACTTTTCGGTCCGTTTTCTCTTCACGACGGCGTTGATGAACGGTGGCGCAGGGAAAGTCTCCTGAATGAAGAGAGACTAGGTGCTCATGGGAGAGAAAAATTGATTGATGTACGGATTAGACAGCTTATTACCGCCAACCTAATTCTCTTGTTTCACTACTTCTCTGTGGGGGAGCTGAGCCAGTGGGGCTTCGCCAGTAGATGTCTTCCAGTGTAGCCACTGTATTTGTATTCATGAATGGACGTTTTCATTGATCAGTTGATCGTCCCAGTCCTGGTACTTGTGAGGGCATCTCGACAATACCACAGCAATCATCTAGCTGTGGTCCCAGCCAAGCTGCTCACCTGTCTGGGTCGTCCGTCGATACGGTGGAAGGTTGGGTTTTGGACCCATCCCTGCCTAACCCTAGGTGAAGACCCTAAGTTGTCCCCATGATATCAGACACCTTGAGGCGTGTAAGCCGGAGCCCCCGGCCAACATGTCAAGATGCAGCTAGCACTCTGTCCCCAAGCACCACAGGGCCAGTGATAGAGAACTTCATCGGATCAGGCCTGAGCCCGACTGCTTTGGGACGCCGTCTCCACGAACCAACAAACTGTTTCACCGCCAGTCCTGCGTGGGCATCCAACATGTGCCTGCAGGGTCAAGCAGGGCGGCTGTGACCCGCACGTGGGGGACCAGCTCGGCTTCGTCAGCTTGAGGGGTGATTGAATGACTGATGGCTGTTTGGTGTGCTACATATCCCCCGAGGATCTCATGAGGTAAAGCGTGGGGGATGTCGCTATGAGGCTGAAAAGATTCCCGTCCAGCCCCGACGACTGCATGTGGTCCCGAACTAGCTGACCCGTTAGACCAGACAGACAAAGCGTGGGTCTTGCAGTGCTAGAATTCCAAGGTCCATATGTAGAGCCCGGATGAGCATGGTCGCGTTCGTGATCCTACTCTCTCGTAATCCGAAGTAGGCATTGGACTTCTGCCAAGGCAAGACTGCCAACATTGCTTCGTTTTATCTCAGCTTCAGCCTTTCTGAATCTCGCAATAACAACTTCCAGAGGCCTCGCAGAGGAGCACCAGTAGGCGCTCAGATATTGTAAATCCGAGGCTGGAAGTTGGGGTGTCTTCATGCTTTTCCTGAATTGTGTCCATGCTGTCACTGTAGGGGCGAATGTCGTCCGCCTGTGGCAGGGGAGTCAGATCACAAACAGGGCTTCCCCACGCTTCTTACAGGCCTGCCTTGCTCTCCTGTCACATTTGCGACTGCATCTTCTCAGGGTTCAGCACACCGCAATGGGCCTCAGGTCTGGGCAGCCAGACAGTCTGTTTGCGATATCTAAGCTGGTAGTGGGACATGATGGGCCTCGACATGGTCATCTCCCCAGGTTTTCAGGGTTCTGGTGGAGCTGAGCTGAACTTCACTGACCCACCCCCGGATTTTGAGCATCATCACCAGTGGACAACCCACGTTCAGCATTCAGCGGGGGTCTGCCCATAGGAGCCCAGTGGGAAACCTCAACTTTATCCTGGCCTCACTCGGGAAATTGTCAAGCAGCCTCCAAATAGAGCATGATGAGGGCCACTCCGGACCTGACTTTCACCCAGGTCAAGGTCCATGGCCACCGGCCGTTCCAAACGTCCCGGCTCCTTTTCCGGCAGGATCAAGACAACAAAACACGGCCAGGAACGCTTGGCGTGCGGGAACCAAGACTCGGAGAGCACAGGCTATGGGTGCGAATCGTCCTGAATTCAAGCATTCCCAAGTACCCATCCCACTAAAGTCTTTGCCTGACCGTTACCTGACCTTGGGCTTCAACTTCCGTGACGCCACACCTGCATTACTCCGGTGCACTCACATCGGCCACGTTAGATTTTCAGCCCTTGTAAGCACTGCACAGTCCCGTGGCAGCCCTTTGATGACCAGCCTAGTTACCTATTCTTGACCTCGGCCTGGAATCATTGAGGCTTCCCTGCCCTGCTCGGATCCGTCCGTCTGACAGCATCCCGCACTCCGCCTCCTGCAGTGTCCCCTCCTCACCGAGGTGCACGGAATAAGGGTTCTATTGCCTGCCAGCCTTTCTTGATCGTGGCTTGACAGCGCCCGGATAATTTCCGAGTGGTCATTACACCGAACTCCAGGCTCATGCTGTGTTGAGCAACATACGCCCATTTCATCGCAACCACCTGCAGGAAATATGCAGTATGCTCTCTGCTCGACAATCCTACACCAGGCCGGCTTTGCAATCACAAACACCCTGGTCTGTCAGCAGTTAAGATGGGCACAACTCCACTCCTGCTTTCACTCATGACAAACAGGTCTCTGATTCTTTGCTACAAACCGTTCTCACGCATCTTGATTTAACAACAGGAAGTCACATATCCCGATGATACTCCGTGAAAGAGCCAAGCCAAGCAAAAGAGTTACTCCTTAGGGCTGGGCGTTGCGGTCTTGATCCCCACTGCTGCAGACCCCATGCCGACTGAGGAATCGTGCCCCAGGGTGCTCGGGCGGCAGCTTGTCTGTGCAAATGGGAAAGCGAACAACACAGCCACGGAAACCGCAGATTACTTCCGAAGAGGAGCTGAACAGACTGGAAAGGGAGAAAGGACAGCCGCCTCTGTGTGATCCATGTCCTCTGAAAACAGAACCCAGGCAGGGCCATGCAGTTCTCAGCGGGGCCCTAGACATTACATCTAAGCTCACCACATCACTCAATGCCCACCAAATCATGGTCATGCAGCCTGACAGGGCCAAAGGGGTCTGGCTGCATTACTACCGTGTACACCACCAGGCACTGACAAGCTCAAGCAGCGCAGCCCTGTCATTGGACCCTGAACCTGTTTGACCGGCAGCCGACCTCACCTCTCCCGTGCCCCAGATGTGCCTTTGGCCTACCAGCCTACATACACTATTACCAGCGCCCTGCTATGGTCAGCGACACAATCCCCTGGTCAGACCTGTTACGCATCCCCTGCCACGTTATGCCCAGACTACCATCAGCCCGGCCGGATCATATTCTCTCGTTCACCATGGCAGCTGGGCAGGGTGGCTGTACGCACGACTGTCACCCTCAGTCTGATTCCAATCGCTGGTGCTTCAGTTGAAGGTATTCACATATATAGAAGGAGAGTGCCAGCCTGACCGTCTACATCGTTTTCACTATGTCCTTCCTGTACTGTCCTTTTCCCTGTGCCACAAAGCTTTCTCGGATTCAATTGTGAGGACTCAAAGTATATCTATGCTTGTTGTGACTCTGATCTCTTTTTATTGGGCCTTGTCATTTTGAAGCTGAAGCTTGAGAGCAATTCACTTGGCACGTCGGCACACACTTGAGAATACACCATCATATCTCATTTGTCGCCTCTCATCCTGCTGGATACATAGCTTCACGCCCTCCGGATCATCTGAAGTTTCGTCTGAGCTTCCGGGTTCACATTAAGGAAAGCCCGGCGCACAACTTTCAAGCAGCTTCAGAGATTTGAATCTGAAAATCAACCACCACACCTCCATCCCAATCCTCCCACCCGACAACTCTTCCTCGTCCTCAACAGTAACAACCCTTGCGACAAAAGACAATCATTCAGCCGTCCAGGTATCACATTCCTTTACTATCTACGATTCCTTTCTTACCAACAATCATGTTTGCTGCACGCAACGCCTCGCGTATTACGCGCATGGCTTCTCGCCAAACCCCGACCGTGGCGCGTGCCACGGCCGCGACCAAACGAAGCCTCACGATCAGCTACCCCGTTTTCAAGGCGAACCCAGTCGCCGAGTCCCAGGTCCCGGCGACCATGTACTCCCCCGAGGGCAAGATGACCCAGGGCGTGCAGGTCACCATCCCCGTTCGCCCTGAGGACAAGATCGGCCCTTCTGTGCCCGCCACCAACGAGATGGAGGACCTCACCACCCTGTCCGACGAGTCCTTCAAGACGCTCCCTGCGACTGTCAAGTCCATGACTGTCAAGGGAAAGGTCATCATTGTCACTGGGTAAGTCTCTCGCGACATAACCACTTCACTTTTATCTCACTCCGAACCACCTTATCCCCAAAGAAACAAACAGCAGCACACACACAAACAATCCTCACTTTTGTTTGACAAAACCACCATCCTAACACCCTCCTCCCAGTGGTGCCCGCGGCCTAGGCAACTACATGGCCAGAGCATGCGCCGAGGCCGGAGCCAAGGCCATCGCCCTCTTCGACGCGAACCAGGACCTCGGCGACGCGTCCGCGGCCGAGCTGCACGCCAAGACAGGCCTCCCTGTGACGTTCTATAAGGTGGACGTCCGTGACGGCGGCGCCATCAACGCGGCGGTGCAGTCCGTCTGCAACACCTATGGCGTTCCAGACGTCCTGGTCAACTCGGCGGGCATCGCCGACAGCAACCTCCCCGCCGAGACGTACGATGCCGCCATGTTTCGCCGCCTGGTGGATATCAACCTCACGGGCTCGTTCCTCATGTCGCAGGCTGGTTAGTAGAACTTGCTTCCTCTCACAGTCCTTTGTCTGTCATTTTCTGGTGACTAACACACACACCAGTCGGCCGCGCCGCCATCGCAGCAGGCAAGGGCGCCTCCATCGTCCTCGTCGCCAGCATGAGCGGCAGCATCGTCAACTACCCGCAGGAGCAGTCGTGCTACAACGCGTCAAAGGCGGGTGTCATCCAGCTGGGCAAGTCGCTGGCCGCCGAGTGGGCCAAGTACAACATCCGCGTCAACTGCATCTCCCCGGGCTACATGGACACCGCCCTCAACAAGGTCCCCGCCCTCGACGCCCAGAAGAAGATCTGGAAGGGCCTCACCCCACAGGCGCGCCTCGGTAACGTCGACGAGCTCAACGGCCTGTGCGTCTTCCTTGCGTCGGATGCCTCGAGCTTCATGACTGGCTCCAACTGCATCATTGATGGTGGTTACTCTCTCTACTAAGAAGGTGCTGGAGCTACCTTCTTGGTTTTCTCGCCACGGCAGTGCTTGTGCATTTGAGGCACTGTCGTTTGGATTCACGGCGTTTGTCTTTTTCGTTTTCTTCATCGCATTTGGAAAACAACACACACAAGACAAGATACCCATGCACCAAAAGGACTTTAGAAAGAGACTCAAAAGAGATGGAGCAGGAGAGATCTTTGTTGTCATTTTCACCGCTGCTATACTATCTCAAGTGCTGAGCTAGGAGCTGCGGCAGTTGGAGTTCAGGCTAGATGGTTGGATTGACTACACAGGGTCTTTGCCCTTTTTCCCTTCCCTTCACTCGCACGGTTGGCTTCTTGGTTTTCTGCGGTTCATCTTCTTTGCGCACCTTGCGGTTTCTTTTCATTTCTTGAATTCTACATCAGCGGAGGGCCTCACGGACAGGTGTCTCGCTTTTTAATTCCAGGCGGCGGGTACAATAGTTTCTGCTCGGCCCTTTTTCTTCTCATGGCATGCTCACATCATTTGAGATGGCCAGCTGCTTTTGACAGCAGATTGAATGCACATACTTCATTGGAAACTCTTGTATCTAATTGTGATCTCACTTTCAGCGGCACTGTCGCGTGATAACTGTAGCATAACATCAGCAAAGCTATGAATGTAAGATGAGGTGTCGGTTGATTCAATCAATTGGTGGCTCACTAAAGCAAGGCCTGACTGGCAAAAGAAGCTTGCACATTCTGGGGTGGCCTTCAGCTTCTGCTCATGTCACGAGTCACTACTTCATCGAACATGACAAGTGACCAGCGATCATCAATTTACCAAGGCTTCTTGGCAATTATTCCACCAGCTGAAATCTCAATTCAGCGATTTGAGCAGCCTTACAGGTGAGCTTCCTCCTATCGCCAGGAGCCGTCAAACATGACCCTGAAAAATGTCATCAGTCTACCTTGGCAAAGATTCAAAAGCTGCACATATGATTTGCAATGCTAGAGATCTTCCTGACACAGCAAAAAGTCCATTAGACAAACAATGAACATCCAAGCCCTGTCAGCCCTTCAGTTAATCACTGCTGTGCATCTCCTGATGGGCCCTTCCAGTACATTCCTGCTCACTGGTCTATCCAACTCCAGAGGCTCTCCTCCGCCGGACCCACAACCGACCAACATCCTCCGCAAACGCCAAATATCAGTGGGGCACCTTCTACCCTGGAGCATCCACAGGTCAGCTCCATCTATCCTTCGGTGCTCTCCTGACTTGGCGCACTTGGCACAGGCACTGTTGACGTCAGAGCAGTGAAACAGCAATACGGAAAACATCAAATACGGCAATACGGACCAGCCTTGCCGCAGCTGGCTCCCTTCTTGAGGCGCCTCCCTTTCTGCCCCTCCGATGGATTCGGCATGGCAATGCATCCAGATCAGAGGTGCTCATTGCTGGCAGGCAGTTTGTTCGGTAGCCATTAGAGCTGGAAGGTAGCTTTCTAGCCGGGGCGTCCAAGTGCTCGGAATCACAGGATGAGCCTGAGATCGCCAACATACTTGGCATTCTCACAAGCTTATGGCCTCTATTTAAAGCTTGACAGATCCATGGGGCCTGATGAAAGCCATGCAGTGCCGGACCTATACTGCCTACTTTAGGTGTGTAGGTGGCTGATTGCAGCCCCATAGCCAAGTTCAGCTGCAGCCTATGTACTCGAGACGCCCTCGACGCCGATGATTAGCAACCACTCCTACACCACAAGCTCAACAGGGTTGCCAAGCCTGCCAGCCTTGCGCTAGCTCGCAGTCCAGTCCATCCATGGTAATCACGCATCGAGGGCCCAAAGAGGCGTAGACAGAGCCTACTGAACTATGCCAAGGCCAGGGAAACATTGATACTCTGCACCACTTCCAACAGAGGAATAGTCAGGAAGCGCGCCAAAGTCATTTACAGAGCAGGCGATGCCATTTATAACCAAGAGTCAGCCGCAGCCGCCCTATCGTCATAAAAATACCAATTTAATCAGAGCCCATTGGGAGAATGGAAACCATTTCCATATGCAAGGCAATGCGGCCAAGCTCGGCGAGGCGCGATATTAAAGGAGCTGTCATGCCCCTGAAGTATGCACACAAGCAGGCGGGAAGGGCTGACGGGGCCTCGGGGCCCGGGGTTCGCGAGTCAGTTTATGCTCATTGACTACGGGCCTGTGGAAACGGCGGCCCTCCAGGGCTGTCTTAGCGAGGAAACATGTGGGGGAGACAAGCCTCCCCTTAAAAGTTGGAGGTAAATGAGGCACCCCGCTGGGGGGGAACTATATCCAGACCGTACTTGTCAGGGGGCGCGCGCTCTCACCTGTAGAGGGAAGAACTATCTATGGCTCCGTCGTAGTATTGTGTGTGTACAGCAGCATCCAGGAGACAAGCTTCTGTTTTTACCCGTCAATCACCAACCAACATGTCAGCAACAAACTCGGGCCCACGCGCCCGAGATTGTTTCCGGGTCTGCCACCTGATGATCGGCGCCCAGGTTTGTTTTAACCTTAATTCAGGCGCAGCCAATCTTGTTTTCTGGGGAGTACACGTATAGATATAAAGGAGGCTATTCGCCCACATCACAACCACCGTCTCACTCACATCCATCCATACGTACATACAAAGACTTATACCCAGTACATACATACATACATACCTACACATACACTCTTTTACAAAACTCACACTCACTCACTCACCCACGTAACCCCCAACACATCCAAAAATGTACGCCAAAACGACCCTCCTCTCCCTCCTCACAGCCGCCGCCACGGTAGCCGCCTGGGATTCAAAGCTCTGCAACGGCGTCGGCGGCTGCCAGGGCCTGACCTGGTTCTCCGACTTTGGCTACAAGTGCCCCAGCGGCGCGGAGATCGGCCTGCAGCCCTTCGCCCAGGCCCTGAGCGACATCGCCCAGGGTGGCTACGAGTACGTCGCGGCCGACGAGTTCCCAGCCTCGTGCGAGCGGTCGGCCGACATCCCCGGCTCCACGGACACGACGCACCTCGTCAAGCATGTTGCCGGAGACACGGGGCTCACCATCTATGGTTACATCACCGACTCCTGCACGGTGACTGAGGTCGCTTCGCCTGGGGACTGCTACAATGCTAACCCCAACCCATCTCCGTGAGTCAACCCCATGGTGCCGTTGAATATTGCTGTTTTTTTTTTTCTGACCGAGACTTCGATTCTAGATTCACCATGTGCCGTGTCACTGAGAAGGACATCAAGACCTTCTGCACCCAGGACCCCTCCCTGCACCTGTAAGCAGTTGAGTCGACGTCGCGGAGGACCGGGGAGGTTGATCCATAGGAGGAACGCCACGAGCATAACATTGTAACTGTATTTATTTTGAATCCGATCTCGCATGATTCGGACGCCACATCTGGTGTATATACAGTGTAGCAAATCAAACTTGTTGCTACTCACATAGGAAGACCCTCAGTACCGCTTGCGAGCCCGGGAAACCCACGTGTTCAGAAATGCTTGGCCAAATGCATGAGCTATGAACAGGACTAACAATTTGACTACTTCGATATCAACTGGGACGCTGAATTCATGTTGACCAGAACAGCCAGCACATCCAGCAGTGGGAGCGGCCGCGCAAGTCAACAGCAAGAAGGATAGAAAACGGACAATGCCGTACAATTTATCCATATGACAAATATGTAAATATATATACACACAAGAAGCTTCCCCCAAGAATGAAGCGACCGTCTTCTAGGCACTTTTGGCCCGCCCAGTCCGTTCCGCCATGGTAGTACATGGCCCCGGCCTCAGTCGCACAAGATATCGACAACCTTTTCAAGGTCGATCCATCCTTTCTACTATGTACTGCACCGCACATCAAGAAACATCCTAGCTGAGCCTGAACATGGCGACAGTACTCGGGTAGACGTTCTCGTTTGCCGAGAACAGCGCCACCGTGGTGCCCGAGTTGTCCAGCATGCTGATCGAGCCGATGGTGTTGAGGTTGTAGATGTTGATGTTGCTGTTGGTGCCCTGGAGGCCGACGATCTTGGCCTGGCACGTCTGGCCAGCGTCAAAGGTCGAGCACGCTGCAGATCCGTCAGTCACAGGACTGCCTCGCCAAGAGAAGAACAGCACAACATTCATTGGAGATGACAGAGAGACGAAAGGGAAGACTCACTGGTTGAATAGTCATTAAAGAAAGAATAATGGTTAGCCCCGTACAGGAACACATCAGAGGACCCAACCACCCGCAGGCCCCACGACATGGCGCAGTTGCCGCTGACGCCCGTGCAGTCGAACGTCGGGTCGCCGAGGGCCAAGTTGGGCGCGAAGGGGGACAGCGAGTTGGGGTGCGGCTGGAAGTAAGGGGTCTCGGTCTGCAGCTGCGACGCGTAGACGCTCTTGGCCCCCGAGAGCTGGTAGTTGTACAGCGTGTGGTGCTCCACCGCCGTGCCGTACAGCCACACGGGGCCGGCCGTCGACTCGATCAGCAGGCCGCGCCCGGCGTAGATGTTGGTCTGCGTGTTGGCCTGGTCGTCGATGTCGTGGTCGGCGGTCCTATTGAGCAAAAGTCTGTTAGCCTCGTTGTATGCCATCGCGGGGTGCGCTGGGGGAGGGTAACGGTTATCAAAGAGGGACTCACCAAAGCCACACGTTCTCCATATACAGCCCACTGCTCGCCTTGGTGACATGCATGCTCATGTAAGCCCCAATACAAGCACTGTTGATGCTCGAAGACCCAGGCGTCTTCAGGCACTGCGCAACCTGCAAATCGGAACCAGTAAACCCGCCAATGCGCGTGTGCACATCCCAGAGACCGCTCGGGCTGCCCGCGGGGCTGGCAAGGTTATACTCGATCATGATCGCGCCGGGGACCGCGCCCTTGCCGGCGACGATGAAGTCGCTCAGGGCGACAGTGCCCGCCTGGCCGCTCGTGCCGATCTGCACGGCCACCTGCGGCGCGTTGATGTTGCTGAAGTAGCTGCCGGACGCCATGATCACGGGCCATGACTCACCAACGATCTTGGACCCCGGCGGGATGCTGAGCGTGCTGGTGATCAGGTACAGCCCGTAGTCGATGTAGACCACCTTCCCGGCCGCCGCAGCGGTGTTGATAGCACTCTGCAGGGCGGCCGTGTCGTCGGTCGCGCCGTTGCCCACCGCGCCGGAGCTGCGCACGCTGACAAAGTCGCTCGCGCTGAGCGTCTCGTACTGTGGCTTGGCCTGGGTGTAGTACCTGCCCCCGGACCCAAGGAGAGCTGCGGATCGCGAGTTGGGAGTGATAATGCCTTGGAAATCAGTCGGACCGGAGTTCAAGGTGTAGCTGTGTCCTTGACCCCAGGCGGCAACCGTGGTCGTTCCTGCCGTGCCGGCTAGGACGGTGGCTCCGCTTGATTGCACCATGATCGGGACATTCGAAAGGTTGATGTTCTCCAAGATCAGACTACCCGCGGCGTCAGGGGTCGCAGAAGCCGTGTAAGCGGTCACGACGCCAACAGGAACGTTGGTGAAGCTGCTGTCGAGCACGATGATGGAGCCAACCTGCTGGCCAGACGAGCCACCAGCCGACATATCAATACCGGTCCCACAGTTGTTGATACTCAAGCCCTGGAAGGTCCAATCCCAATCCCACAGCATGATGATGGCGGTGACACAGTTGTTGAAGACCAGGTTCCGCATGGTGTACTGCTGGTTTCCCATGGAAGCACCTGTCGCACCGCCATTGAAGGTGAGGTCGGACAAGAAACCGCCACTTCCGGATTCTGGGAAGGGTAGACGGTCAGCGGCGCCATACTAGGTAACAGTGACGATCATGAGAATCGAGTATGCCAATACTAGACTTACCAATGAACAGACCAACGTGCACGACACCAGAGGCCGTAGGCATGTTGAACTTGACATTTTGCAAGCTTGTAGCCTGGGAAGTCGGCCAGTGGATACCCGTACATGCTGTACCGGGGGCCACATTTGTTGTGTCGATGACAAGGTTGCGAATCTGGCGGTAAAAGTTGTTCACGGAAACCCAGTTCAGGTTTTCCGTGTAGTAGGGATTGCCATCGATCAGGCCAAATCCCGCGAAGTTTGCGGTAGCCTTGAGAGTTGGGGGGCTCCCAGCATCTCCGATGAGCATAGTAAAGTAATAAGGCACAATAGAAGAGGAGATGAGGTATGTGCCAGCTGGGAAGTAGACCACAGCCGGGGTAATGGTAGCAGAAGCCTGAGGAGTGTTAGCTGGGATGGTTGGTCACCACGGGCGAGCCTCGGAGAGAGTCATCACATACACATCCCTTCCCGCAACGATTACCCCCAGCCGTGATGGCAGCATTGATGGCAGCTGTGTCGTCCGTAACGCCGTCACCTGATCCTCGCCGTCAGCATAATCGACCACACGTAGAACCTTTCCACGCTTCAGCCTACCTCGGGCGCCGTAGTCCTTCACGTTCCGGAACACCGTATAGCCGCTCCCTGCATATGGAGCGAGACCCTGGTGCGGGATCGATTCCATCCAGTACGCCGCCTGCACAGCCAGGAAGAGGCTGGCAAGGGCCAGAAACAAAGTGTTGAAGGAGCGCATGGTCAACTTTGACCCAGAACGAATATAAACTGAGAAACACGGATATCAACCCGCGCAAGAACTGGATGCTTGAAGAGAGGGATGGGACGAACACCCATCTTAATATGGCACAGGAAAGCAGTATATAGCTTGATTCCCGTAGGAGCGACTCAGGAAGGGGCACGACTGTCAGGCCCAAGTACCTGCCACTCCCAGAAGCGTGGCCTTGCCACCTAGCTTGTACAACGAGTTACCCAGAGCCAGGGGGAAGGCTGGCATGTCTAGAACATCGCGGCATCCCTTGGTAGCAACACACCCTCACGCGCAGTGCGTGTGGTCCAGGGGAAGAGACGAATGAAATTTGGCCGAAGGGCCGAAGCGCATATGTCATGCCTGTCAAGCCGGCCTCGAACGCCTCTTGTCTTGTGGAGCAGAAGGCTCCATAAGAAATGAGGTTGCTTCGCCCAGTCGGCTAGTCGTGCCACTTGATACGTTGCAAATGTCCACGGGCGCAAAGTCACCACTTCACGGGACCTCAGATGTGGATGGACGGATCATGGGCACATGGACAACGGAATAGCCTCGCAATGTCAGCAGCTGTGGTGGTATTCCCAGAGCCAGCCCCTGACTCGCCGCGCCATTCGTAGACAGAAGCAGGTGAGGCCAGCAATTTCGTCAGAGGGTTTGCAGTATAGCCATGTGTCTCGTGGTGGCCAGCCTGGCAGTACCCGACGACACGGGAGTGATGCCGAGTGGGCTGGGAAGCAGCCTAGGTGATTCGTTGTCTCAGAGGCTAGGGAATGTAGAGGCAAGCCCCATCCTGGGGAATGTGATGACGAGGGTCGGCTTAGATGAATCTAGTCTCAAGCGCCCGTCCGGCCAACAAGGCAAGTGGACCGAATGGATCTTGGCCGGCCGGCCGCTTGCTTGGACTTTTGCCCAATTAGGCGATCATCTGGGCGGCCTGGTCACGACTCCCGGTGATGATGGCCTCATCCCGGCGCCGGGATTGGCGTAAAGGAAATTGGACGCCTGGGTGAAATTCTCCTAGGGTTACATTGGTTCAAATGCTGGACCCTGATGCGGAGGTCGAGGTCAAGCCCCAGCGCTGATGGACCCGGGACGATGTCGGCCTTATTCCAGAGACGGGATTCTACATAACGGTCGACGCTTCCGCCGTAAAGAGAAGGTGGATGTCGGGCATCCCTCCGCAATACCTTTTGAGAACCAATGCCCTTGAGCACTTCAACGCCAACCGAGAATCGAAGACTCCCATGAGAATTGGGTCCCAAGCAGAAGAAAAGCTTCCCTGCTGGCCTTCCCTCCCAGGCCCCTTTCTGACAGCTGCGTCAAAGCTGCAGCGCGTGTCAGGCGGGCTTGGTCCGCAGGGCGGATGTGCCTGATCACAAGACAAGAAGAGACGTTCCAGGTAAACAGATGTGAGTGTAGTCAGGTAGGACAAGACAGCTCTGACGCTGGCCAACATCTGGGGACGAGATCTGCGCAGGGGATCTGATCAGTGGACGGCTCCGCATGGTCAAAATTGCGGGGTGGGCTTGCTAGGCGCTGCCGGCCACATGTCTCGCGGTGCACACCTCCCATCCGCGATGTAACCTCTGGACTTGACCAGAATGGAAAGCCCCGGGAAGCTTGCGAAGTGTGTATTTCCGGTTTTCATCATGTTGTGAGACATGCAGTAAGCCACTGAGGAAGGCTGACAAAGCCCTCTGCATGTGTGGAAGAAGCAGTTGTAGCGGCTGCCGTGTGACCATCGTCATGATCGGCGAGGGGCGCCTTTCGACTGTACATCATGTGCCTAGGCAGATATTCCCAGTGAAAAGCCGTTCGAGATCCATGTGACAGTGGCTCTCAAACAAGTGGCTAGTGTTAGGTGCAGCCACAGATGTCTCGAGCCTCGCGAGGCGCATGAAATGGTGCAGTTCAGGCTGCAGCGCGTTCCACAGCCGACAGTGGCCTGGTTTCGCCTGCGAACCTTGGGGATATGGTTCTGGTGCGTCAGAGGGCGAGCAGGAGCCCCGAGCTTAGGCGTGGTTTCGGGCGCGATTGTGAGCGGGCGGGCAGCGATCCGTCAGAGTCAAGCAATTGCCAAGCACCGGGAGCGAAGGTGTTCTGGCATAAGGCATGCAAGGGTAGCAGCGACGTTGATGCCAGATACTGCGTGCGAGGGGTAGAAAAGATAGGACGCGACGAAGCTTAAGCCTGCCTCGCTGCGAGCATGTACGCGTGGATGGCTGGTCTTGGGTCTGCCGCATTGATTGGGGAACAGCCGCACCGCCTACCCCAAAATATTAAAACTGCGTTTCCGTTCACACAGATTCGAATGGAGCATGGATGCAGCTGCCTGTGAGTACTGTGTAGTAGTAATGCTCAGCAGCGGGAGTGGAAACAACATCGGCCGGCGAGGTCTTGCCTGTTGGACGGGTGGTGCCCACTACACGCAGGCTGCTTTGTGGATGTCGCCATGTCCCGAAGTTGGATGGTTGAGGGCATCCTTGACGCGCAGGTCTCTGGGGCAGAGGCATCGGGAAGACGTAGATTACGCACATGCTCGATTATGCAGTAGGTATGCGGCCAGCATTTTCTCTGGATTTCCATTCGTGCACAAATCCTACTCGGCCGAGATGCAGCGATAGTGGAGTGAGTAATTGATTGAGTGATTGCGTGAGAGGAAACACCAAGTGGTGTGGGGGCCAAAGGCGGCAGTATGTAGCTTACGCAGGGAATGACGGTAGGTAATGCTCCGGGCTGTGATGTTGCGCCAAGATGGCGGTTCGGCGGGTTGTCTGCTGGGTTGGGTAAGGTGTGACGGGAGGGGGAGAAGAAAGGTGACTGGAAATCCGACACAGTAAGCAACAGCATCTCGACGACGAGATGGTCGAATTGACTGACTGATTAACTGACCGACTGACCGACCGAATGCAGTGACTGACTTGCGCAAGGTGTTGTGAATCAACTTCTCCACATGCTCATGAGTGCAATTTGCGACCAGGACGGAGAAAGACAAGACAGGGCAGGGAAGGTTGAGAAAAGGGAAGGCATCTCCATCTCCGTCTCCATCTCCATTTTCCATCTCCACCTCCACAAACCAGGGTGCAAGCTTCCTTCCCCAGATTCCCCGGATTTTTGTTGCAACTGGAGCAGCTCCGTCCTGTCAGCTTCTCCAACTCGGCTTCCCCTTTCAGCAGCAACGCCCTGGGCTGCAAATCCCCACAGCCGAGCCGGTCTCCGACAAATTCTGTAAAAGAGAACGGGCACACGACACTGCGATTAATCACTGCAAAAGACGTCGGCAATCGAGGGAGCCAAAAGTGTCAGAGCGCCAGGGCGACAGACCAGGCAACATCGATTGCAAACGGAAGCAATCGTCATCATGACCTGCTGACATAAAAAACGCGAGTTATGGAGCCTGTCATTGGCTGGGGCTGGGCTCGAGGCCCTAGTCTAAGCTCGGCAACAAGAAAGAGCTCCGGTCCAAAGCATTGCCGAGGCGCCCCCGCCTTTTGGCCTCTTTTGCTTTTTGCGTGCCCCTGGACGGGGCACGCTGTTCGAAGCAGCTGTTCCCTGCGTGGGTTGTCTCCAATGCGGAGACGGGCTGGAGAAGCGTGAGAGAACGCGCCCGCGTTGCAATATACACCAGACAGTACTGTACTGTCAATGACTATTTGGAAAAACGTAAATGAAATGGGGATGGACATGTACGAAACGAACGTACACGCCATTTCTCAGAGCAGACAGAGCTAGTAAAGGGTAGAGAAGAGACAAGATTGCACCGCCTGCCGGCCGTCCGAGCAAGAGAGAACATCGTTCAGACGGCCGCTCCTAGGCCGGTCGCAAACCTTTGCCCGCCTGTTCTTGTGACCAGCTGTTAATCGCAAATAGTATGATAATAAGGTCCATGCTTATTACCCAGGTAATACCTTCATACCAGGTGTGTAATATCAAACACCTACAGTAGATTACGACCTATTGTGCAGTAGTGGAAGACGGTGCAGCCCAAAGCAACGCCAGCCAAATCGCTACGTTACACAGCACGTTTCTTATTCCACCAAATTTAATCCCGTCTGTTGTTTCCTGCTTGCTGCTGTTATGACTGCTGATGCCACTCACTGCTGCTCCTCGCTCAGCTCACCTCCGCAGACCCCAACTTGACCCAAGAATTTCTCCTCCCCCCCGACTTCCCTCCCCCTCCCCTCCCTTCTCCTCTCCTCACCTCCTCACTCGCCCGCCAACTGCCCACGCAGCAGCCAAAAAGGACACTACCCACCGTTGCTTGCTGCCCGCCGCCCGCTACCCGCTGCCCGCCCGAGGTGCCCACTCACACCCGTTTGATCGCCCCCGCCTCCGCATTTCCTCCCACACCTGAGCATCAACCCAAGCTGCAGCTTTGTGGAGCACAGCAGGAGCAGACGCGCTCCCTTCTCCACATCTGCACCACCAGCGCAACGAGCATCAGCACCAAGCAACCAGCGGCCCATCCGTCGCCCCCAGCCAACAAACCAGCAAGCAGGCAAGCAAGCAACTTGCCCGTTTGTTCGTTGGTGCGTTTGCCCGTTTGTTCGTCCATGAGGGAAGGACGATTCACCGATCTGCTCTCTGCTCTCCCCACCGACCCGCCGACTTGCCGACTGGTTGAGCAGCTGGACGAGTGACTGGATCGACTGGATTGATTGAGTGACTGACAGACAGACCGAGTGACTGTGTGTCTGTCTGTCTATCTGTCTGACCGAAGCTTGTCTAGTCAATTCTGCCTTCCTCACAGTCCACTCGCGCTCGGATCAACTGGGCCTCTTTTCTCTCTCAACGCCTTTGTCCTTTTTCTTCCTCTGTCGCGGGTCCTGTTTTCCCACGCGACTCGCCAGGCATTCCCGCTCACCTTTCCAACTCGACCCCCAAACCCCGCGTTTCCCATCGCCTTAAGTCATCACTTCTCTTCTCCTCCGCCTCCTTCTCCCACTCCCCACATCGACGCCATTGAGGAGGGCCTGTCTCTCTCCAATTGACCTGCCCACGGAAACAGCATTGTGCAGTGCCGCACGCACAACAGACCACAGTGCTGCAGCATAACCACAGCACAGCCAGCCGTCAATCTGTGGAGTCAGGATTCAGGTTCAAGATCAGCTTGGAGAAGCAGCATACCATATGGAATAGATCTACACACACGCACACACAGAGAGAGGTACGTATGTACTGGCCGACATTGTTTATTCCCTGGCCATGTCTCCAAGTTGTCTATGCCTTTGCCTTGCCTTGCCTTTCCTTGCCTCGATCCTGCCCTTCCGCACAATGCCATGCACATCCGGGCGTGCCATGCCATGCCATGCCACGCCCACGCCATGCCCTGCCGCGCCCATGCCTCAGCCTGGTCGCGCCCAATCCTCCCAGTCTTCGATTGACATTTCCTCAGTCTCCTGTCCAGCCCTCCCGACGATCGGCTCACAAACAAGACTTCACTTGGGTTTCAGAACTTCTCCAAACCAAGTGTCCTGTGCCCCCCGTCCTGCCCTGTCCTGTCCTGCAAAGTAGGTGCCCAACCTGCCCTGCCAGCTTGTCAATCTGCAAGTCTGCCAATCTCAGCCTGCCTCGCGAGCTCGTCTCTGTGTGTGATGCCCGATTCGATTCGCTTTGCGCCTTGCTTTGCTTTGCTTTTCAATGCTTTGCCTTGCCCTGCTGGCCCTTGCTCGCCTGAATTCTCCAATTCCATCCCGTCTTTTGCCTCTGATTTCAGGGCGATATCACCACCTTCCGTCCGGTCCTTGCTGCCAGTCACTTCCATCTCGCCCACCCGCCGATGACATAGGGTCTGGCAGCACATCGACTACCGAGACACGCCTTGCGTATCGTCGTCAGGCTTCCCCGCTCCTCTGTTGCTCTCTCCCTCCTGCCCCATCCTGGGAACCCCCCTTCTCCCATGCTGCCGCTATTTACCTACCCTTACAAGCTCCCCCACGTTTCGGAGAATTTCCACATCGGCCCAAACTCCCACCATCACCCCGGGCGCACCACACGCACTCCGTACCTACATGGTACTTACTCACTTTACATACATTCACTCACTCATTTACACACACGCGCGCACGCGCCCACAACCTCACTCACACCCAGTAGACACGTCTGGCCTTCTTACATACTAATTGCTAATATGCACACAGACTATCGTAACAGCTCTCTACCCTGCCACCATCCATCCTCCTTTCCCCTCACCACAAGCTCCGGACTTCGACGACATTCCTTTTCATCTCAAGTCGTCTCATCGGCATAGCGACCCAAATTGCTCGACCGCCTCTGCTCCTCCGCCTTGGCATCCGCACGCCTGTCATTGACATTCCGAGCCAATTGGAGTCTTGGTCCTTGGATCTCGCGCCCAATCCAACCGTATCTGTGCACCACGGGGCTCCCAACCCTCAGCCGCCCCCCACAGCTCACACGAGCATTCCGTCCCACCCTCTGGGTCTCCTGTCGGGCCCCATTCGATATTGTCTCACTGAGCCCCCCAGCTGCGGTCCACAGCC
The DNA here is from genome assembly GCA_013435955.1 of Diaporthe sp. HANT25. NCBI lineage: Eukaryota > Fungi > Ascomycota > Sordariomycetes > Diaporthales > Diaporthaceae > Diaporthe > Diaporthe sp. HANT25. The sequence goes on along the minus strand of JACBFG010000049.1, from coordinate 978,321 downwards.
TTCCCGACTGACAGGTCTGGAGTCCATTGTACCTGGTACTTATAGCTTGCCCGGGAGTACGGCGTTCTCTGCCGCGCCCTCAGACCCCCGTATCGCCCCGGATGCCACTGCCCTGCTTGGGGTAAGAGACTCACTCATCCATCAGTGCCACGTACGAAGCAAAGCAAGTCGAGGACACCAACCTGCGGGCGCCACCCTTCGCGCACACAAGGGCCAAACCTGCCAAGTCCAGCCCGTTTCCTCACCTTGAAATTTGGGTTTCCTCGGCAGCCGGGACGGTACGCGCTCAGTTCGTCCCCTTGACGCATATCAGCTGTCAAGCTTTGCATACCCAGCCGACATACTCCGTTGTCCCCGGCTCCGTCCCCCACACCTAGCACCAGCAAGCCTCATTCTGTCCCACAGACATCCCACACGTTCCGATACCCCAATCTTGGTGGCATAGCCCACGCCTGCTGCCCAAAGATGCTTTCCATCCAGTCCGTAGAGGGACCCAGTCCCCCTCGTGCCGACGACGCCGGTGATATGAAGCAGCAGAAGCCAAAGACGTTACCATGCAAATACTGCAACAAATGGTTCAGGTAAGCTGACAGGTCACTGCCCCGATATTGCTGGGACCGGCTGACGCGGGGTCCTTTTCTCTCATACAGACGAGTAGAACATGTCCAGAGACATGAGAGAACACACACTAAGGAGAAACCCTTCTCATGCAATTGGGATGGTTGCGGGAAGAGTTTCGGCAGAAGGTGAGCTACATCTCTCGTCCTATCTCGATTTATCGTCTGTACCTCCATTTGGGCAAAGAACACAACCTGGCCCTGTCCACCACCTGGTCTAGTCACCCTCGTACTCTGTACTCCATTGACTTTACCCCAATTGCACGTCGCCATATATGGGTCCCGCATCCCGTGCTCTGCTCCACAACCGTAATCGCGCGTCTTATCATCTTCCTCTGTAATCCATCCCGTCTTCAGGTTATGCTTACATGGACATCAGAGACCTTCTCGTCCGCCATGAGAAGCTCGTGCATCTCAGCGATGGCAACAAAGACACCAATGGCGTCAGCACACAACGGCGCAAGTCGTCGGCGGCGGGTACCCAGTCGAGCCCGACCAAGAGTCACGGCGATACCGAGATGCTCGGTATGCAACAGACGCCCACACAAACCCACTTCACCCCGGATGCTGCCATGTCCGCCGTCGTCTCCAGCCTGCCTCCCGACTCACGCATCGCCCCGAGGCCAGCAGCAGCCTGCAACCTCGATCTGCTGTCCGATGCCGCAACCCATCTTGCTTCCGCCGGCGACGTGTCTTCGATGCAGAACATGCTTCCAGATATGAGCCAGCAGCAGACGCCCCTCGGACGCGTTGATGGCATGCCGTCGTACGGTGACCGCAGCAGGGAGCAGGACCCAGTGGTTTATTCGACGCCCTTTCCCGTCACTACAGCTCCTTACTCTGTCTCATCGGCACCGTTCCCGATCACATCGGCACCTTTTCCGGTCACTTCAGCGACCTTCCCTGTCACATCCAACGCGCAACCGAATTTCGAAGGCTACGACCTCTTCATGGATGACTTTGGCACGCAGTCACACTTTCTGCCGGCTGGGGTTGATACAGAGCAATCCTTTGGTGGATGGCGCGCAGGTACCTCCTCATTCCCGTCAAGGTTCCCCTCCCTGGCGCCTGAAGCATCCACAGATGGCACAGGTAGGTTGCAAGACGAAGTGATGAGAGCGCCGCTCTGGAGAATCTCGAGCAATGACCACAGCGTCATCAAGAGCCGCCTGGACGAGTTCTCAAGCGTGCTTCCAAACGACTTCGTCTTTCCTTCTCGGCATACCTTGACCCGATATCTCGAGGGCTACATCAGCGGCTTCCAAGAGCACCTCCCCTTCCTGCACATACCGACCCTGAACCCGAGTGAGATCGCTCCCGAGCTCCTCTTGGCAATTGCCTCAGTCGGCGCGCAGTACCGATTTGAGAGCCACCGTGGCCATGCTCTTTGGTATGCTGCCAAAGCTGTCGCCCTCGAGCAGATCCGGAGACGACACAGCCACGAGGTGCACACATTGCTACCAACACCTGCGGCCTACAGCCCGCACTCTACGCGAGCATCCCCTAGCTCAGGTTTCCGCCACTCCTTCAACTCGGTCCATTCGGATCGGCCAATGACGCAGGAGACGCATCGTGAGCCATAGTAAGCGCCCTCGTAAGAAAACTTCCAAAGCCTGCCACTCCTATTGACGTCTTTTCTAGCTCTCCGAATAATCCTCAGTCTCGCCTCGAGACGATACAAGCCCTTCTCCTACTTTTCTCTGTGGGCCTTTGGGGAGCCAAGGCCATCTTGCAGGATGCTCTGTCCTTGCAAAGCCAACTCGCCCTGCTGATACGGGACGAAGGTCTGAACTCCAATCCGACGCAGATTGCCGATTGGGAGACCTGGGTTAGAAACGAAGGCAGCAATCGGACCAAGCTGATTGCCTACTGCTACTTCAACCTCTGCAGTGTTGCTTACAACAGCCCGCCTGTCTTGTTCACATCCGAGATGAACTTGTTCCTTCCCGGTCCTGCACGCCTTTGGAGGGCAGAGAGTTCATGGGCATGGCGAGAGGCTCGGCAGTCTGTGCAGTACATGGAGCTCTCACTCCAGGACGCGTTGTCGAGACTCCTGCACCGGCCGTCTCAGGGTCCACTGAACGATCTGACATCACTGGGCAACTACGTCTTGATACACGCCTTGATACAACATATTTACTTGCTCAAGCAGACCTCATTCGCGAACACGTCTCCTTTCGACATCCACAGGGGCCTCAAGGCAGAGGACGTGGAGGAAGTCACGCAAGCGCTGCGTGTGTGGCAGCTGGGGTTCGAGGAGCACCGCATGAGGATTACCCAGTCAGCCCAACAAATGGGCAGCGAAAACTTCCCAGGCGGACCAGTGTCATTTGATGCCACCGCACTCTCCCGACTCGCTCATATCCGTCTACATACGGACCTCGTGCCTGCTCGGGCGCTTGAGAGTCGCGAGCCATACGCAGCTGCAAACATCTTCAACAACTTGCCCCTTCTACCACGGGGCCCACGCCTGAACAAGGCAATATTGCAAGCCGTGCACGCGTTGTCGATGCTTGTCAAAGCCGGCATCAACTACATTGCTCGGACCAAGTCTCTTGAGTGGAGCATGCAGCATTCTCGTGAGTAACCAACTTCCTTTCTTCACCATGGAATTGTCGTGGTCAACACGGGCATATACTGACTCTCGTTATTGCAGTGTGCAACCTAGAATGCGCAGTCCTCCTCGCCAAGTGGCTGATGACGATGGCTTCGATGAGCCCCACCGAGATGCAGACCGCCGAAGAGAAGTCTATACTGGCGTCGATCCGGACGATTGTGGACGAGACGGAGTACGCCGTTCCCATCGATCCTAGTCTCGCCGCCCAACAGCCATCGAGGATGGACGGCTCGCTCAACGACTCGCAAAAGCTGCGCCAACTTGCATCGGCTGTCCTCCGTATCTGGGCCAAGACGTTCAAGGGTGAGCACATTTTCGAGCTTGTCAAGACGATGGGTCACGGCCTGGAAATCTACTCGAATATCTTGGACAAGCCGAGGGACCAGCCATCCCTGGGACGGATGTCGTCTGGCTCTATCCTCGAATAGACCTGGTCCACAGAGAAGCGCAAGGGATTAGAATTGCGCCTGCAGCAATGCCATGACTGACCAAGACCCCTATATCTGGGGACGGCATTTACAATGGCCTGGTCCAGCGATACGAGCTCAGGTCGCAGATTTGGTAGGAATACCTACGAACGACCCTACTGGAAACGAAATCCCAGTGCCTTGGTCATATAGTCGCCGCAAGGCAGAGTCCCCCCGCCCCCACCGGGCCAAGTGTCGCCCGCGTGCTTGCATGTGGTGCCTTCTTGTCACTGTGTGGCTAGCAGACAATGCTGTCATACACTGTTGGTAATAAAGACATGAAGATTGTCAAGCAAGGCGTGGCTGGACTTGGCTGTCTGATAATCTGTTGAAGGCGGAAAGAAAATGGGTGGACAAGCGAGCAATGTTCAACTGTTCTGAGATACTCTGGAGTGCGCGAGAGAGTGTGACGTTGAAAAGGCTTGTGCAA